>PITB01022737.1:0-26845 GCA_004024585.1 Paradoxurus hermaphroditus
CCCCGGGCTCTGGGGGTGGGGCTGGGCGGCTGGCAGCGCTAGGGGCATTCCTCCTTCCCATGCTCGGTTCTCCAGGATTGGAAATGGAGCAAGGCGTAGGGAGAGACGGAGGGAGGGAAGCAGGGAGACTACCAAAGTGCCTATAAATTGCAGGAGCTATGACAGGTGACAGCACGCCAACACTGAATTCTCACAACCACCCCAGGGTGACATTTCAAAAGGCCGAGGGACACCTTCAGAGTTCGCTTGCAGCAGCGCTAAGGGCTAATCTGGCTTCCGCGAAGTTTCTGTGGGCGAGGAGATAAAACCAGAAACTGGCCCCTTTTGTTCCTGAGCTGGAAGGATAAAGGTGACTATCATAGAGGATAATGTATACATGAGGAGCTTAATAAGGCACGATGTGGAAAACCCACACTCCAAGCCAGTGCCTCCCAATTCCAAATCGGAGTTCTCTCTCTCATCTCCTGGCGACGGTGGCTGTTGCTTCTGTTGCTATTATTTTAACAACACGATTCTGTTATTACTTTCGGGTCATCGCAGCCCTAACGATGGGGCGTGTATCTGTCGCGGGTCTAAAACACGGCACCACACATTCTCACGTGACACCTGGTTTCTACGCCACTGCTGGTAGAGGCTCTGGGAAGAGAGAGGCGGAGGCACGGAGGAGGGAGGGAGTCCTGGAGTTCCTGAGTTCTTACTGGACCAGCCCGGAGGCCTCGGCGGAGCCCCCACTCACCCCAAAGACCCCAGGTTGACTGCAGCTCCCAAGCTGTGAGCTCTACTGAAGGCAGTGATTTTTGTTGTTGTTGTTGTTTGTTTTTGTTTTGTTTTGGTTTGGTTTTTTTTTGGCCACAGCTGCTGCTGTGTGCGGGACCAAGGTGGCGGCTATGAATGACCACGATGCCATGTGTCCCCTTCTACTGTAACCTCGTCCTGGAGAGCGTCTCGTGCCTGAGCCTGGGGCAAAGCAGACCGCCCTCCCGGAGCCATGGCCTTATCCCCGGGCCCTTGCCCACGGTTCTCGGCTCCAGACAGTCCAGGAGGCGCGTAGAAAAAAAGAACGCTAAACTCGACCTCAGCTCCTGGGATTCGCCAGTGCGGCTACACAGATGAAAAACTGAATTCAGAGCATCTGCTAAGAATTTCCATGAGAATCCTCTCGAGTTCTCTGACTAAAAGCCGGTCTCACTGTTTCCTTTTAATTGTGGGATGTCACAACGTTCTGGGTATTCAGTACATGGAGGAAAGGGAAACGCTAAATTAGAAGTGGCCCAGTGTGAATCATCCGCTAAGTTCCATTTCCCGTTCAGCCCTCGCGGCCCGTGACATTTATCTTAGCCAGGTGTGCGCTCGCTTCGGGGGCAGCCCTCCGGCTTTTTCCTGCACGCAAGCCCCACCCGTGCTCACACAGCGCTCCAGAACCGTCTACCGTAGGGGACACTGCAGACTGTGGCTGCTGGTGGGCTGACGTTGCAACGGGGCTGAAATATACGGTCACAGGCAAACCACCTGATCCTGCTGCTTCTGCTCTTGGGACACACGCCCAGGACACTGGGCGCCAGCAGTGTCTACGCTGAACCTGATGCGCTGGCCTCTTTCCCCCTCTGTGCTTTGCAGAATTTTCTGGCTCAGCCAGAGCTGGTATTTATCAGGTATGAGAACAGCTTGTCTAGTTCAGCTGAAAAGAACAGATGTTCATTGGTTGTTCGAGCCTGTAAACGGGAGACCTCTTCAAGCTGTGTGGTTTCAGTAAAATTATCCCAGTTGTAGCAATTTGCTTCTTAACCCAATACTCGCCAGGGTCAGTCCGACCACCTATCTGCCGAATAGGGACAAGAAACCAAGGCAGGGCTGGCTTGCTCTCTACTCTCTACTCAATAGAAGGCAATTCTTTTCCTTGGAAAGGGCTGAAACATTTCATGGAGATTGGTAGCTGATGCCGGTTTTATTATTTCAATAAGTTTATGTCTATTTCACACATCGAAATGGGGCACTTACTGCCAGATGAATCCGTTCCTGAGAAGGTCATTGTCATTATGGCTGGTTAGCAGATCGCGGAGACGAATTGTTGTGATCTTCACAGGAACGGCCCGGCCCTGCAACCAGATCTGACTGTTTCAATAGTAATGGGACTTCCTTTCGAACACCTGCTTCGAAAGCGTGTGACAGGCTTGGAGATGACTTGGAGATCAGTGTCTGAACGTAATGATGTTTGTTAATTTCGGAGAGTACCACGGTGACCCCAGAACAACATGGGTTTGAACTGAGTGGATCCACTTCTATGTGGATTTTTTTACAACACACCACGTGAATGTTTTTTCTCTTCCTGACAGTTTTTTCAATAACATTTTCTTTTCTCTAGCTTATTTCATTTGAAGAATACAGTATAGAATACATATAACATACAAAATATGTGTTAATCAACTGTTGATGTTATTGGCAAGGCTTCCAGTCAACAGAAGGGTCTTAGGGGTTATGTTTTTGGGGAGTCAAAAGTTCTACTCCGATTTTCGACTGCGGGGAGGGGGAGTCCAGGACCCCTCACCCCCACATGGAGCATGTTCAAGGGTGAACCATAGTTATATTTTTAAAAACCACTTTGCTGAGGTATGGTTGACCAAAGCTGTACGTATTAATGTATTTAACTGGCTGAGTTTGGAAATACAGATAAGTCTGTGACCCCATCACCAGGATCAAGGTCATGAACACACCCATCACCTCTGACAGTTCCTCCCACCCTCTTTGGTTTTCTTTTCTTTTTTTAATTTATTCATGATGAGAATACATAATATGAGATCTAGCCTCTTAGAAAAACATTAAGTATATAGTACGGGGTTGTCAATTGGAGGCACCCTGATGTACATTAGATCTCTGGGACCTATTCGTCTTGCAGAATTGAAACTTTCTGCCCTTTGAGCTTCACCTCCCGACTTCCCCTCCCCCAGCCCCAGGCAGCCACAATTCTGCGCTCTGCTTCTTTGCATTTGACTTATTTTGCATTCCACATATAAGCAAGCTCAGCCAGTATTTGTCTTTTTGCATTTCTGTGAACTTCCAGGTGACAAATGGCTGAATGTCCTTCACTTTTAAGGCTGAATAATATTCCAGTGTATCCAGATACCGCATGGAAAGTATTAATTCTAAGATACAGCCAACCAGTACTTATAAAAGACAAAACAGATATTCCCATGGTGAGTCATCAAAAATGAGCAGTAATAAATTCTAAAGTCAATTGAGCGAATTCAGTCCTCTTGAGCCAAGAAATGCAAGAAGCATACAGTTTTAAGGGCATACGATCAAAATGATAAATTTAAAATGAGGAATGGAATTTTTGTGTCTTTTCAGCGAGACACTTTAAATTGACAATTTTGAACAAACTGACAGAGATGCTTTGATAAGAGCGAGGGATAAAACATTAAGAATTAGTATCCAGGACACTTACATTTCGAGGGAAAATTACATGAGCACCTAGTTGTCATATCAAATCTTAATTACTTATTGTCACAATTGTCAGTTTGCCATTATTTCACTGGTAGGTCCAAGTGATAAAAAATGCATGATATTTGAAGGAGCTTAGCCTTGAGCGCTTATTATCATTCACTGATAGGTACTAATATTGCTAGTTAAAGTTTTAAATAAAAAAAGATACAATTAAAATTGGCACTAATTTGATAACGCACAACATGCTCCCTCTCTTCAAGTCCATTAACGTATCACACACCTTTGACACAGCACGCACTTTTAAGTTTTTACCACTTACATTACGTCCTTCGATAATTAGCCATTAAAATTAACACACTGGGGTGCCTGGGTGGCTCAGTCGGATAAGTGTCTGACTCTTGTATTAGGCTCGGGTCACAGTATCACGGTTGGTAAATTCGAGCTCTGCATCGGGTTCCACACTCATGGCTTGGGGACTGCTTGGGATACTCTCCCTCCCTCTCTCTCTGCCCCTCCCCTGCTCATGAGCGTGCATGCGCGCGCACACACACACACACACACACACACACACTCTAAATAAAAACTCAAAAAGAAGTAAATAAATACAAAAATAAAAACAAACAAAATCGACCCATTGTACAGCGCTCTGCTTGGGACTGGAAACAATGGTGAATAAGACACTGTCTTGCCTTTGGGTATTGTCTGAATAGGATACCGGACATTGTCCAGTGGACCCCTGGCAATTACTTAACTTTACAGAGGTGTGATATTGCCATGCTTTCGACTAAGCTATTTCACAGCTCTGCAGGACTGGAATGTAAGCTGCGAGAAGCTGATAACAATGCAGATACTTCCTGTCAGAAGCAACGCAAATACGTTTGCCTCCGCAGTGCAGATGCATTTGGTCAGTAGGGAAGATAGATCTCTGTAAATCGGATTTTCGCTCGAACCGGTTCTAACATCTTGTTAGTTTCCTCTTTTCATAAGGAGCGCCACAAAATCTTTGACATGCTTCGTATTTGTCTGATAGTCATGATTTCGCCTTGTGGGAAAATGGTATTTAACCACACTACGTTTGGGGGTTCAGAATGGGCAGGGATGGGTGTGTGTTCCAGCAACAGTCAAGTCCAATTCAGTTCTTCCTCCCAGCATGCTCTCCAGTGTCTCCAGTTCCCGTTCCGTTTCCAGACACATCTTTACCGAAACAGCATGTGTCAGGACGGTTAACATTTTCTGTGTCAAATCCAATAACTATTCCAGGGCCTTTTCCTCCCGCACACTTCTCCGTTTTCATTACAACCTGATCGCTCGGTAGCCCGTGACACCGCTGACTTCTCCCTCCTTGAAATGGCCTCCCCGGTGTCCCCGCCACCCTGGAGTTTCCCTCCCACGGTCCCGCCGCATCCCTGTCTCCCTTTACAGCCAACGCCTCCATCCTGCTACGACATGTGTGTCTGTTTTTCAGCACTTGCTTCTGGCTCCCCCTGGAAAGTCTTGCCTGAGCAATCTCAAGCATACTCAAGGCTGTAACTAGCCCTTAAGAATGAATGATTTGAATCGTGTGTCTGTAAAATGCAATCGTCACTCTCCTGAACTGCCCGCCAGACGGCCGGTGTGGATCCCCAAGCGTACCTGGAGCCCTACGTGGTCCACACCCCACTCCTCCCAGCCATGGATCCTCCTCCACAGGGTCCACCATGTGTCCACCTCCCCGCTGCAACCGGGAGTCTTCCGAGACTCGCTCATCAGCGCCTTGCGTGTGTAACATCCTGAACCTCTCTGACCTTTATCACCTCCCCGTCGTCTCATTTAAATTCTCTCCATAAAGCCTCAACTGCTTCCTTCTCAATCACTGTGATCAACAGTGCCCTGAAGACACCTGCCTTGCCCTGTCCGCTCAATTTTTCACATTGTTTTGCTCGACATCCTTCAGGGACCGCCCCATCTTCGGCATACGCACTACAGGGTTCTTCATGATGCCTTCCTTACTCTGTCTTTTCTGGTCAAACCCCTCCCAGCCATTGGGATCTCACACTCCAGCCACACTAGAAGGTACTGAACTTGTCCTTCTTCCTCATCGTGGTGCTTCCACACATGCTTATGTGAACAACGGACCTTTGATTTTCTTCTGGTTAATTCTAAATGGTCTTCAAACCCCAGCTCAATGCCATCTACTCCAGATGGATCCCTTCCCTGGAACCTACAAGGCCTGATCTACATACTGTCTGCACCCCCTTCTACCATATGGCTCCGCATTGCCATTCTCTACGCCCCTGGCTTCTGACCCAGAACGTTCCCTGAGTTCCATATTTTCACCCCTAATGCACCCTCAATGTCTGGCAGGTTGAAAACCATTCAACGAGCTCTTGTTGAGTGAGTGGACAAAGGAGCAAGAAGAAGAAAAGAGAAATGAGGTAGAATTTAATGATTATTTAAATATTATTTATATAGGAATATAATTAAGCCTATAATATTCATGCATAAATAAGTATATTTATAAGGCAAATATAATGAAAGACTTTCTAAAATATTTACTATTATTTTAATAATAACTCATGGATGTCGTTTTTCTGGTGACCATCCCCTTCTACCAACATATCAAAACCGGTGGCCGTACTGTCACAGAGCATACTTTATGAGTCACCAAGATAAAGTGCAGACTCCCACAGCCGGCCATGTCTTACTTTTATTTCTAACATATTAAGGGGTTTGACCATTTTTGCTTTCTGGCGCCGGGTCACCCTCTGCAGCTGGAGGTGACAGTCGGGTTTGTCGCTGGCCTTCCGGGAGGCAGTGAGGAGGCGCGGCTGTGTTGGCCCCAGCAGCAGGAGCGGAGGAGCAGGTGCAGTCGAGATCGTGAGGAGGAATCTGAGAGGCGGACCTTCCCCCCCGCCCCCGACCCCAGCCGCTCGGCCTGCCAGGTCTTCCCTACCTACCAGCCCTCTCTTCTCTTATTCACTGTTTAACGGTTTTTTAAAGATTCTTTTTCTTCGGATGTTTCCTCTTCTACACATTCAGATCGAATGATAGTAAAAAAAAAAAGTCCGGGGCCAATTTATTTTAAAAAACATTTTGGGGCGCCTGGGTGGCTCAGTCAGTGGAGCGTCCGACTTCGGCTCAGGTCATGATCTCACGGTTTGTGGGTTCGAGCCCCGCGTCAGGCTCTGTGCCGACAGCTCGGAGCCTGGAACCTGCTTCGGATTCTGTGTCTCCCTCTCTCTCTGTCCTTCCCCTGTTCATGCTCTGTCTCTCTCTGTCTCAAAAATAAATAAATGTTAAAAAAAAATAAAAATAAAAAAACATTTTAAACCGTCTAAACCCAGCACTGCTGAGTAGGTGAACTTCAGTGAAAGTGAGAGAACGGAACGGCTTCAAGCCTACGTTGACGCGTGCGCAGCTCAGAATCATATACCCTGCGTGTGGGCGGGGGTCTCCGGTAGAGAAAGGAAACGATGGAGACGACGGCTTCATGAATTCAGTCCCAGGCCCCGCGCTTCTTCCACAGATCGGTGTCAAGTTTTGCTGTAATGATGGCGCCCTTGGAAACTCTCTCCCGCTGCCCTAATCACCACCTCCCAGGCGCGGCGTCCATACACGCACCGGGTGTACAAGAAACCCGCCCCTGTGAAACCTTTAAGCTAAGTATCTTGCTCACCTACGCTATTCTTGGAAATGCTTCGGGCCAGCATTAAGTGGTGACCTTACAGCGTTCCTCAGAGGGCAGGGAGTTCGGGACCACGGTCTCTTCTCTCCCTCTTTTCCCTCCTCTCATTGTATCTTTCAACAGTTCTTCATTAGCAACATGCTAATGATCTACCCGGATTTTCTCCTCCCCGGCACCCTCAGTGAGTCGGTCCCTAATTTAGAGATACAGTGGACACTGTGCACTCTTTATGTCCGGCTCTCTCTTTTGGTCCCAGTTTCCATCGACTTCAGATCCCGGTGGATTTTCTGGCGCTGCGTTCTTTGGTTTGCAGCCACGGCCAAGCTATACGAAGCTGACATCCAAATATACATATCCAATAGCCATCAGCTCTCGGTACCTGAACCCACTGCCTCCAAACCAGCCCCACTCCTTCCCTCTGACACCTGCTTCTCCTCCGCGGTTCCTTACTTCAGTTCCGGGCATCGTTACCCAGGCTGTAGCCGAAGCCAGACCTCCAATCCTCATCCGTCTGAAGCCCTGTGCTCACAGTCGCTGAGGGATACTACTTTCAGCTGGCTTCTTACGTCTGTCTTTCCAGTCCATTCGGTGTTCCACTGTCTTATTTCATCCATGATCACGTTCACTTAAAACCAAACTTCACAGAGCTGCTCGAAGTGGGGGTAGGGGGGAGTATTTTTCCCTCCCGGGGAACATCTGGCAATGTCTGGAGACATTTTGGGGTGTCATGTAGGGGGTGGGGGTGGGGGCAGTGCTCCTAGAATCTGGTGGGTAGACCCCAGGTGTGCTGCTGACATTCTGCAAGGCAGAGGACAGCCCGCCACAACAAAAAATTATCTGGCCCAGAATGTCAAGGGTCAAGGTTGACCCTTGGGTTAGCAGATCTTTTCTATAAAAAGCCAGATAGTAAATGTTTTAGGCTTTCTTGGCCATAAATTCTGCATCACAACTCCTCAAGTTACATGAAAGTGACCAAGGACAACGTGCAAACGAATAGATGTGCTCTGTGCCAGCGACACTGTATGTAATAAACAAGTCACTAACGGGGGCTGGTCTCTGAAGAGTCTGCTGTCCCTGATCTTGCTTAAAGGAAAACAAAACTACATTATTTCACTGCTTTTAAACATTTAATGCTTATTAGCTACAGGGTAAATTCCATATTTTGTATGCTAAAATACCTAGGTTCTGGCTTTCTTTCTGCTATCGTTTTCTTTGCTTGTTCTTATAACGTAAGAACTGCAGTAAGAAAGTCCTTCCTCACACACCTTCTGATGCTTCTCATCTCTTCCGCTTATTGATATTAACTTTACCCAATCTCATCTGGAAGTCTCATTCCAGGCCTGAGGCTTCCGCCTGTCACCTCCTTCAACAAGCTCACTTCTCATCATTGCTCAAGACCCCTCTAGAAATTCCTTACGATCACTTCCCACCGGTGAGATTACAGGCTTTACTTCAAGGCTCTGAGGACGCTCGACAGTACCCTGAGGAGTCCATCCCCCCAACTCAACAGGGAGATACTCTAGACACAGGCAACACTTACTCATCTCTGTGTCCCCAGACTCGGATCGGATCGGTCCCAGGCAGTCTGTCGGAACTTAGTCTTAAATTTAGTGAGTAACTTTTATAAGCAACATCTTTGAGCTCTCAAGCTTCCAAGGCTTTGGAAACACTTGAGCAAGATTTAGGGGAAGAGATACAATAACATCTTGATGGCAATAAAGTATACCATGCATAATATAACATCTACCTTTGTTAGATTTTATTTATGATTGCAACTTTTCTTAATAATAAATACTTGAATAAATAAGTAATACGTGAAAACCTTGAGAGGAGAAGAGAATGCACAAGAATAAATAAGAATCACATGTATATATATATATATATATATATATTTCTCATATCTTTCAAGGTCTGTCTTAATCAGGACTTTTGTATCTTTGAAACAGATAAATTATTGAAACATATCTATGTATCCACACTCTGACTATATGTATAATTTCCCTGACCACTGAAATAGAATGACAATAAAAATGTAGTAAAGGCCAGAGGTATTTACTTAAATGTTAATTTTTTGAGCCCAATTCCTACAAATGTCTGATTAAACGGTTGTAGCAATATTTGCAGGTAATGCTTGCTGTAAAGATGTCTGAGATAAAGGTACTTAAAAAAATTTTTTTAATGTTTATTTAATTTTTGAGAGACAGAGCATGAGTGGGGGAGGAGCAGAGAGAGAAGGAGACACAGAATCCAAAGCAGGCTCCAGGCTCTGAGCTGTCAGCACAGAGCCCAACGTGGGGCTCAAACCCACGAACTGTGAGATCATGACCTGAGCTGAAGTCGGATGCTTAACCAACTGAGCCACCCAGGTGCCCCTAAAGGTACTTTTTAAAAAGCATATCTCCCAGTTCTCATTACTTATTACACTTTGGAATGTCTTAAGAATTGGTTGAAGTTTCGGGGTTTCGGTGTGTTAAAGCATTGGTAGATCATCAATGAGAGAATAGGAGATTTCTGGCTAAGTCCTAAAATTCTTCTGTGGGCAAAGCAGGTGGCGCTTTTTTCTTGAGCCAAAGCTTTTTTTTTTTTTTTTGGCATGGGATTGAGGGCAGAATGTTCATAAGCCTGTTCAGAATCCCACACATAAATATGCATTTCTGACCATTTTGGTCATAGGAACGTCCACCCCGTGAATTCCCTAAGAATAAGAATGAAAGTCATCAGCTTCCTGGACGATTTCTACCGTGCTTAATTTTAGCTTAATTAAAATCCCATGCACGTTCAAACAAATATAGTATTCGCCTCCACTTCCTATCCAAAACTCTTGTCTAGCATCATCATTTCATAAAATACCAGCTGCTCTATGTTAATTTTTATACAGAGATACAAGTCTGTTTAGGAAAAATTAGTATACATAATCTGAATAATCAAGGGAGAAAAGTGTACCATTATCTAAACTATCAAAATTACCTTTAAAAAATACAAGTTTTCAAATTATACTGTCATTTTAAGGAGTCCTCTATTTTAAGGATAGATTATAGGTGCTCACAAGAGAGTCCAGGAACAACTTAATAAAGTACCCAACTAGTAGGAACCCAATATAAAAAAATAAATTCACACATATCTGTTCTTAAGTCAAGATGGGAGAATACCATCTTGGGGGGTCTTATGCCCATCCTCAAACAACTTAAAACCTGATAACACACGTGAGGCAATGGTTCTCAGGGCACTGAGAATCAGACAGCAAAGGGAGTGATCCCTGAGAGACCGGAAACACAGGAGGTAAGCCCCAAGGCCTCCTAGTTTACTTCATGAGGGAAGATTCCAGACTGTGGCTTAAAGAGTGACCCAAAGTGAAGTCTGATGATCTCCTCGAGTTGAGGACATGGCCCCGGAAGATGAGGGATGCCAAGGTAGCTCGAGTTCATAGAGAAGATAGCCTGAGAAGCGAGAGCTGCAACAAGGGAAGATTCCAGAGACCTTCAGAGCCCCACTCAAGTCTCCAACAGAATGCTGTTAGCACATGCATGTAAATAAACTAAGTTCCAGAAAAGAACTACCCAAATGGAGGAGAGGGAGCCACCCCAGGGCAAAGATAAGAAAGAAGTAAGGCTGTTCCCATCAGCCAGGGTGAAAAATTCCACAATGTATGGGGCATTGAAAAGAGAAGTCAATTATTTTGGATAATTAGCATGAAATAATGAGCCCTAGACTATGTGCTGGTCTGGTTTCACCCAGCAAAAAATGAGAGCAAATCCTCAAAACCATAAACTGTTTCCAAGTGATTTAATTATTTTCTAGACCAAATTCAAAAACATTTGTAGAAATACAAAAATATGTACCCCCTGCAAAAGTAAAATTCATAATGCCTGGTCTTCAATAAAAAATTACCAGGCAGGCAAAGAAGCAGAACAAACTGATCTATAATAAAGATAAAAATTAATCAATCAACATTGACCCAGAAATGGCAGATAATGGAATTAGTAGATAAATAGATACTAAAAGAAAGGTAAAAAAGATAAAGATTGAAGAATTTTTGAAAAATCCAAATTGAACTTCTATAGATGATAGCTGTAGCATCTGAAGCAAAAGATGCATTGGGTTGGATTAGGTGTCGATTAGACATCACAGAAGAAAAGATTAGTGAACCTGAAGACATAGCGGTAGAAACTATCCAAAATGAAAAACAGAGAAACAAGGTTAAAAAATGATAAGCATCAGTGATCTGTGCTCATCAGTGATGAGTGTCTTTGGGACAACATTATGTATCTAATACAAATATAATTGTAGTACCCAAATTAGAGGAGATAAAAAGTAGAAAGAAAAAATACTTGATAGAATTATGGACACAAAATTTCCAGATTTAATGAAAACTGTAAACTCATAGATCCAAGATACTCATAGATCCAAGCAGCTTGATGAACCCTAAGCACAGGAAAACATGAAGAAAAGTACGCCAATGTGCATCAGAGCCAAATTACTCAAAAGTAGTAAAAAAGAGAAAATCCTAAAAACACACTAAAGGAAAAAAGACAAATCTTGTACAGAAGAGCATAGTTATGAATGACGGCCAATTTCTTCTTGGAAAAAGTACAACAAAGAGAAGTAATATCTTCAAAATACTAGAAGAAAAACCTATCAACCTAAAATACTTTACCTCATATAAATATCTTTCCAAAATGAAGGTCAGAATGGACAACACTAAGAATGAACTGTCATGTAAACTACACAATATGCACAACGATGAAGTGTCAATGCAGGTTCATTGACTGTGACAAGAAAGGTGTAAATAAATCATAGTCACACTCAAGAATTCAGAGAAACTTAACAAAACTGTGCTGGGGGCTGTTGATAGTGGAGGAGGTTGTGTCCGTGTGGGGGGCATGGGTGTGTGGGGGGCAACTCTATTTTCTAATCAGTTTTTCTGTAAACTTAAGAGTGTCCTAAAATATTATGTATAAAAATAAATTAATTAAACTGTAAAAAAAAATGAAGGTGAAATCTGCATATGATGCATTTACAAGAGCTTGGAGGGGCGCCATGGGTCCGTACAAAGTTTATTGGGTTGCTTTCCAGAACTCCCCCTCTCCCCCAGCCTCACTAGGGCTTTTGTATTGCCTGGATGCCCCCTTTCCTGTTCTCTAGCCTGATGTCTGAGGCTTTACCTCTCTTCTCCAGGCACTCCTATGAGTGAGTCTGCATCTGGGGCTGAGCTGCAGGCTACCAGGGAGGAGAGATCAACAGGGGTTCACCCCGGCTTCTTGGGACCACTTGGGGAAGAAAGTTCCATTCCTCAGAGGCTCCTGCCACAGGATTACTCAGGCTGGGGCGCAAGAGAAGGGAGGGAATTAAAAACACTGTATTCCCACACATTTGGAGGTTTATGAGTTTACATCCTGTCCCTTGAGCCTGACATAGGGCTTCTCCTGGAGCTGTTTTTGTTCATACCAGTGCTGATTTCTGGGTTTAGAGATGCCTGGATCCTAGTCCAGGGGATACTGGGAAAAAGCGGTACACTCACCATCAGCTTGAAGGTGCTGTTTAAATAAATAAAGGTAAGTTTATATCAACTGCTTGTAATTAGAAAAGAAAAAGTTTCATATTGCTAATCTAGAACTTCTACCTCCAGAATGGATAAAGAAGATCTAAAACCGAAAGCAGGCAGAAGGAAAGACATAATAAAGAGAAGAACTGAAATCAGGGGTGCCTGGATGTCTGAGTCGATTAAATGTCTGACTCTTGATTTCAGCCGAGGTCATAATTTCACGATTGTGAGATCAAGCCCTGCATTGGGCTCTGCACGGATAGCACGGATCCTGCTAAGGATTCTTTTTCTTACTCTCTCTTTGCCCCTTCCCCGCACACTCTCTCTCTGTCAAAATAAATAAGCGAACCTCAAAAAAAGAACAGAAATCAATGAAATTATTTGAACATAAAACAACAGATATAATCAGAATCAAAAACGGGTTCTTTGAATAAATAAACAAAATTGATAAAACTGGCAAAATTGATAAAACCCTAGACTCGTAAGGAAAACAAAAAACAAAAAACCCAGAAGACACAATTATCAGTATCAGGAGCAAAAGAAAGAATGTTGTCACAGACCTTGTAGATATTAAAAGTATATAAGAGAATATATAAACAACTCCGTATAGATAAATATGCCAATTTGGACGAAATAGAGCTAGTCCTCAAAAACCACAAATTACTCAAATCCAACAAAGATAAAGTAGGTAAAATGAATAGCCCTAGAATATTTTTTAAAAATTTTAATGTTTATTTTTGAGACAGAGAGAGAGAGAGGGAGAGAGAAAGAGAAAAATGGTGTGAGGGAGTGGCAGAGAGAGAGAGAAACAGAGCGCAAGTAGGGGAGGGGCTGAGAGAGAGGGAGACACAGAATCCGAAGCAGGCTCCAGGCTCTGAGCTGTCACAGAGTCCGATGCAGGGCCCTAACTCACAAACCATGAGATCATGACCTGAGTCAAAGATGGACGCTTAACAGACTGAGCTACCCAGTCACCCTGAATAGCCCTAGAATATTAAAGAAATTGGATTCAGACTTAAAATCTCTCCAAATAAGAAATCTCCACACCCAAATCGTGTCACTAAGCAAATTCTACCAAATACTGAAAGAAAAATTCATGCCTAATCTACACAATCTTTTCCACAACACAGAGGATAGGCCACAGTCTTGGGAAAAATATTTGCCAATTAAATATTTAATTCATATGTGTCTTCGGAATCTATGAAGAACTCTAAAAAAAACAATTCAGCCCAATGAAATGTTAGGTGAGATATTTGAATAGGAACTTCAGCAAAAAAGACATATGGATGGCAAACAAGCCCATGGAAAGATGCTCGACATCATTAGTCACTAGAAAAAAGCGAAACGTGGCCCCTGGGGGGCTCAGTCAGCTGAGTGTCCGACTCTTGATTTCGGCTCAGGTCATGATCCTAGCGTTGTGGAATCAAGTACTGCATCTGGCCTTACGCCGAGCGTGAAGCCTGCTTGGGATTCTTACCTCTCTCTCCCTCTGCCCCTATCTCTCCTGAGCGCATGCTTTCTCCCTCTCTCTCTCTCTCTCTCTCTCTCTCTCTCTCTCTCTCTCTCTCTCCCCCTCTCAAAAAAAGAAAGAAAGAAGAAAGTAAAATCGCAATGAGGTATCCGCACGCATCCGGTAGAATGCGCGAACTGAAATGGCTGATCAAACCGAGTGCCGAAGACGGTGATAATCGAGTTCCCAGACCCTCCCAGCAGGAATGCAAGATCCTCCGCCCACTTTGGGAAGCAGTTTGGCAGTTTCTTCAGAAGTTAGTTGCATACGAACCATGTCTCGGCCATTCCGCTCTTGCAAGTGTGCCCTCGACTCCACGAAAACATGACCGAACAGAGACTTGCACACAAAACGTCGTAGTCGCTCCAAATGCTGGGGACGACCTACCCATCTGTCAACAGGTGAGTGACGTACAAAAGGAACACTACGCCGTGGACCACTGCTATACACACAACGCTACGTCTGAGCATCAACACTACTGTGCTGAGTGAGAGAAGCCAGACCCCAAAAAGTACATACTTCACGATTGTATTTGTACGATATTTCAGAAAATGAGACGAATTTATAGTAAACAAAAGCATTACCAATGCTTATTCGGGGATGGAGAAGGAGGGGTAGGTGGGAAGGCCAGAATACCAAGGACTACGAGAAATCTTCAGTGGGACGACAGATTTGGGGAATGGTTTCAGGATGTAGGTTTACATCAAAACTTGTCACTTTTTAAAAACCGAAAAACAGGGGTGTCTGAGTGGCTCAGCTGGTTCAGCACCCAACTTCAGCTCAGGTCATGCTCCCACAGTCCGTGAGTTCGAGCCCTGCTTTGGGCTCTGTGCACACCGCTTAGAACCTGGAGCCTGCTTCCAATTCTGTGTCTCCCTCTCTCTCTGCCTCTCCCCTGCTCACGCTCTGTCTCTCTGTCTCTCAAAAACACATGAAGATTTTAAAAAAAAAGATGCATTTGACTGCACGTCCATTGTATTTCATTAAAACTGTTAATATTTTTAGAAATAAATGAACATTCACATAAAGAACTCAGAGGAATGTGATGCAAATTCTGTCCTGGATGTCTACCACAGGAAGCAAAGGACTCGCTCCTTCTGATGTTCAGTTTGTGTGTAAGTAAACCCCAGAATACCTCCCCTGCGTAGAAGAAAGCAAGGAGAACGGATTCAGAGGAAGTGAGTGGTCTGAGATATTGATGAGAAGGTGGGTTATGCAACGGCTGGAAGATTAGAGAACATAACACATGTTCCGACGGCGTGCGATCAACGGCAAAACCGTGAAATGTCAGTCACTGGCATTTGATGTGTTGCATTTTTGATGCTATAAGTGTGTTTAATGGATAAGGATTATTCTCAGTGGGATACGCTGAAGGCTAGAAAAAAAAAAAAAACATGTTATTTTTTCATGTGCCTGTAAGTTTCTCAGAGTAGTTTGGTCATAAGGTTTAGTCCGTGAGTGAGAGTGAATGGACTATCCACGTCCTCATGGCCACGTTCACTGTATGCAACTGCAGTTGTGCTACAATTATACGGAAATACGTATCTGTATAGGAAAGTACGTTTCTCTGTATTTTTCTATAGGCTTATGTAGATACCTCTTATCTCAGAAGAAGAGGATCCAGTTTAAAATGTACACTAAATAAAATATTTTTTTCTTAGTATTTTTGAACAATCTGAGCAGAGATCATCAAATTTACACTGCATAGTATGATATAAAGCTGTCCCATTCTTTTACTCAACACTCTTACTCAATGTTTAGCAATCGTTAATGTAAGACAAATACAAAATGAAAACCATGGATTTGAATATCATAGTCTATAAGAATTGCAAAAGCCTTTAATTAGCTAGGGCAGCTAAAAATCTCTTCTACACAAGAGCTGATCTGTAGCTATGAATGAAAGGAAAGGGGGTCAGAGTATGGGGAGAAGGGAAGGAGAGGGAAGAGAGAGGGCGGTGTTTAAAACTATGATCCTGGGAAGATGGCATCCTTGAGATGTCATCATTTTTGTCAATTTTCAACATTTGTTGTTCATCTGAAATTCTAATTTAACTGGGTATCCTGGATCTTACCTGGCAACCTTCCCTACTGCCCAGGCCCCGACCCAGCCATCCGTAATTTTTCTTTTATTTAAACTTAGTGAGTCTACTGAGCCAGCATGGTTGAGAGGCACTGAGTTAAAGAATTTGGTCTAGGGACACCTGAGTGGCTCAGATGGCTAAGCACCTGGCTCTTGATTTCAGCTCAGGTCATGACTTCAGGGTCTTGTGCTCAAGCCCCACGTCGGGCTCCTTGCTGGGTGTGGTGCCTGCTTGAGACTCTCTCTTTCTCTCTTTGCCCCTCCACCCCCTTGAAAAAAATAATTTGGTCTGAAAAATGTTTGGGGTGTGTGTGCACTTAATAACAGGCTTTACAGACATTAGCAGAGGTGTAAGGAGTGAGATCATTCCTTGGAAAATTCCCAGTGATAATATGAATATCTTGTTAATTATTTAAAAAACAGTAACATAAATATTAGGCCTTGTACCAGGCCCCTGTTAGGTGTTGGG
The DNA here is from genome assembly GCA_004024585.1 of Paradoxurus hermaphroditus. Taxonomy (NCBI): domain Eukaryota; kingdom Metazoa; phylum Chordata; class Mammalia; order Carnivora; family Viverridae; genus Paradoxurus; species Paradoxurus hermaphroditus. The sequence continues at coordinate 16,707 of PITB01022737.1, forward strand.
GACATGATCTAAAATAGGAGACTGATATGTGTCCCTACGGTTGTATCTAAATAAGGCTGTGAGAATATATTATGGTATAATGGGAAGAGAAAACTTTTCTTGATTTCAAATCCTTCTATTCCAATAAGAAAGAGCTAGAATGGGAAAAATGCCTTTAACGCTGCATTTCTAAGGTACATTACAGCATGGCATGTAGAAACTAACCATTCTCGGTGGACATGCCTCATGAGAGTATTCATTAAGAAGGTCCGACCTGTACTGTAAAGCTGGAGCACCCATGAAGCAGGAAATATGACTTGAACACAGATCTTCAGCCAACCACCATGGATACAGGCACTGGGCTGGGGCTGGGGATGATGCGTGTCCTGTATCAGAATGTGTGCGCTTCGCTTGGAGCAAGGGCCAAAGCATAACAAAGAACTAGAAGTCAACATATAAAAGTATCTAATGAAACAATGCTGAGCTATTTAATTCTGCTGTGGGAAGATGATTTGGCATCAATGTTGATCTTGACATTGGAGAGTAGTGGGCACAGAGAACAGATTATTCTGAATCTACACTTGCTTTAAATACCTCTCACTGGGACAAGACCAGTCAAATTTTTAATGGCCCATGTAATGACTCCTTTTAAAAAGTTCTTTCTTGATAATTCTATCAAAGTCAATCTTGAAATGATGTGTAGGACATATCTCATGGAAAATGTACAGATACAACTTTCCTGTTTCACTGTCTTGTTAAATAATCACTGCTTTACTCAATCTAGTGTATAAATGATTGCTTCCATTTCTTAGCTTTGTAGAGACCTATTAGAAGGGCCTTCAAAAAAAGGAAGGCATGAATTTGATGAGTGCCACATTTGGTATCCTACTTTCTCCAATGGGACTCAGATTTTTACTGTCGTGATAATCAGAGTAGGAAAAAAAGTCACATCGGCCCTTATCTCTAACCATCTGTCTGCTGAGATAGTTCAAATTATTCCTATTAACTTATTTTCCTCTTGAATTCCTCACTAGGTGCATTGATAATTTTCAGGTCATTCTCTAGGGCTCATTTTTCTGCAGATTTCATTGTTTTGAATATATTATTAGTTCCTTCCTGATATAACTCATCCTATTTCTCCAGCTGTGGAGAGAGTAGCTGAGGCCTTATACAGAAGTATGTTGGGACTTTTGTGTCATAAAATGGAGATACTTGTAAGAATACTGAAGTTTAAAAATATGTTATCATCACCATCTTTTGGAAACTATATATTTTTTTAAAACTATGGGTTTCTGAACCATAAAACAAATTGCTTTTATTCTAAAGTCGAATACGTTCTGCTAAATGTGGAAATATTTATTTCATATAATATAAATATTTACTTATTAAAATGCCACAAAAGTAAGTTTTCAAGTTTAGGAATTGGGTCTTACGATAACATAGGGATAGTATATTCCAGTGAGTATACTGTGGAAAGACCACAAAGTGGGTCAGCTCTCACTGTAAATTACTTCGTTAAAAATAGCGTCTCCCCTAAACATAGATCATCTGTAGAGTCTACTGTGATTTGGTATTTTTATTCCTAAATACATTTCTACAGCAGAAATTGATCTACTGCAGAAATTGCCTTTAGTTAACAAAGCACTTCAAAGAACAGAGGGGAAAAAAAATCAAATGAAGCTATTTCTTAAATCAATATTGGAGTACGAATCTAGTCACTGTTGTATACTTATCAAATAACTAGAAATTTTGGAGAATGACTCATGGTATTTTGGAGGGAGTGAGAGAGAATATTATTAAGCTGTGGCCAAGGCAAGTCTGAATCACCGTCTCATACTAAAGTCTAAAGGGCTGCCCTAAAATGGAAATATCTGGGCATAATTAAAACACGCATTTTGAGCTGGTTAGATACTGACAACTCTTTTGGCCCACTAATCAGTCTTGTATAGGATACCACTGAATCCTACAACTTGGACGCAAAATTTAGAGGTCAAGTATAAAACTATACAGAAAACTAAAACGGTATTCATTCATTATATCTTAGTTCATTCAGCGAAGGCTGGCTGGCCACCTCTTCTGTGCACCCAGTGGAAGGTTTTCCTTAAGAGAGCTCGTGTCTATTGGGGATGGCAGGGATTAAAGCATCCAGGCAATTGTGGAGACTCATGAGAAGGTAGGTGTGGGGTTGTTAGGGTGGCCAGGGTCCTGGTTTGCCAGGGACAGTCCCAGTTTATACCTGTATTCCTGTCAAAATTATTAATGGTTCCCCATGTCGCTAGAAAGCATGCCCTGGTTTCATCAAGACGCTATGTGGACACCCTTGTCATTGGCAACAGCAAATAAAAGATTTCAGAATAATTCTGCCTGTGGTAGCCTGCTCTTGAGGGTTAGGGTTCTACCTTTAGTACGTATGATGACATTGGTGCCCTAATAACCTCAAGTCCACTATGTACGCATCGATCCTCAATGTGAAGGTGAGGAGAGTCATGGGGCTGAGCCCACACAACATTTGAGGTCAAATTACTCACATCCAGAAGGATGACCCAGTATTTGGTGACTATATTTGTCAATAGGGCCTTTAAGAGGGAAATTAAGGTTAGATGAGGCCATAAGGATAGAGTCTTAATTCAATAGGATTTGTGTCCTTCTAAGTAGAGACACCAGAGAGCATTCTTCCTCTGTTTCTGTTTCTCTGTCTCTGATTCTCACTGTCTCGTTCTACTTGTGCGCATGCTTCCTGGAAAGGCATTGGGAGCTCACAGCGAGAAGGCGGCTGTCTGAGACCTAACAGGGGAGCCTCACCCCAGACACCTGCCCCGTTGGGATCTTGATCTTGGATTTCTAGTCTCCAGGACTGCGAGAAAATAAGTATCCGTTGTTTAAGCCACCAGGCTGCGGCGTTCTGTGATAGGAGCTCCCACAGACCACCGCGGTGACTGATTGCTCGCGCTGTTACTCTGAAGGCTCCCCAGCTCAACCGGGATATCTGGAGTCTCTTTAGCTAGTCTGAGCCAAGCAAGAGAATGGAAAGAATGATTGAGAAAGTGGAGATTTAACTTACGTATATCGAATTCTGGACATTTAACTCAGCAAGGCAAGATAATCAGATTTGGGATTTCAATTCCTTTGGAATGGAGTATCTCTGGACTTTAATTTACAAGACGTATTAATCTTTGAACTTTTATTTCTCACTGGGAACTTAATAATGGAAGAAAATTTATAGTCATATTTTGGGAATATCTAGGCTACCGGGGTTTTATTATCTGAGTTGCTCTTTTTGTTTTATTTTAATATTTTCATTTATTCTGGCTGCAGAATCTCTGGGAGACTGAGTTGGACACCGTGTCTAGACAGGGTTCGCGGCTGGAAATAAAATGCACTTATAGCCATGAATACAGAGTGCCCTTGACGTCAGTTACAGTAATGCACTGTTGGCCCACCTCTGAATCTTTGGGTGCAAAGTCTATATTGCTTGTCAGGTGCCCCAGAAGCGGAACCATCTCGATCTCTCTGATGATGGGAGAGAAGACAAGCTGAAGGGTTGGATGTCCCCTCCGGGGAGTGGCCGCACCCCAGGTAGGTGACACGCTCCCTGGAGGACTCCAACGTCCCACACTCAAAATGCCGCAGAGATTCACTGAGGAAGCTTTCTCTTCTTTCCAGCTTCTCCTAGAGATCGAGGTGGGATGACACTCTGGCCACGTGATCCTGCACACTTCCTAAGGGAGGGTGCAGTGACAGACCAATCGGATTGGCAATTTTGGTGAGAAAAATACAGAGTCCCCTCGGCTGCTAGTGAGCAAACTGCTTGTAAAGACAATTAGCGGTTTTCCTCAGTTTCTCCCAGCAGCAAGCCTTCCCCGACAGCCTCCCTCACGGGAAAGTCCAACTGGGCTCACGTTGTCTCTAACTGAGGGGTCAGGCTGCCGAATCCTGGGGTCGGCCCTATTAGCAGGCACTTCTCCCACCCCCAGCGGGGTCTTTGAAAAGCGATACTTTGATCATTTTGTCTTCTCGGTCAAAAATTGGAGAAGGAAAAAGATGCTATTGATTGGGTCCCCTCAAAGATCACGACGATGACCCGAGGTTCTCTGCAGACTCCTGACTTGCTGAGGTCACTCAGACATAATCAGTGAAAACTATACATACTAACGGTCACATTAGAAACCACTGTTGTTCTATAAGGAGAATTAAACAGTTTATTTGGTAATGTAACGAGCACTTTGCAGGTAATTATTTAAAGCTGGCTTGGCCCTGGAAAGCAAGATCACTTTGTGATTGCGTCCTGCCTGACATAACTTAAAAACATCAAGACACGTCAGGACACACGGAGGGAAGCAGAGAAGCCCAGATAAATCAAGTCCTAAATTATAAGATTCAGAATTCCTGGACTGAAGTTTTAATGCACTCCCCAAATTGTGTTAGAAATACAACAGAATTGTCAAAATATTGAACGCATGCTGAATGAAGCTTCATGTCTATTTTCCCGAAGCAGCAATAATCACCCCGACCCCAACAGGTTCTTATTGAATACTTACTCAAGCAGAAATGTTTAGTAGATTATTTTAGACTGGTCAGTTGGGGGTATTGTTTTTCCAACGTCTTGTTAGAAAGTTGTAAAACGTTTTTGTTTTCACTTTTTTATTTTATCTATCTGTCTATTTATTTATATTTGAGAGAGAGAGAGAGCATGAGCAGGGGAGGGGGGGCGAAGAAAGAGAGAGAGAGAGAGAGAGCCCCAAGCAGGCTCCATGCTCGGCGCAGAGCCCGACTCAGGGCTTGAGCCCATGACCTGAGAAGACACCAAAAGTCCGACGCTTAGCCGAATGGGCCACCCAGGCGCCCCACTTTTTTGTCATTTTAAATGAAATTGTGCAGTTCTCCATTTCCAAGGATCACTCTCCTGCTCTCTCGAAGCTCATCTTCCAGAGGTCATGACTGCCCCGCCCACGCTCCACCCACCGGCCGCGGGGTGGCGCTACTGCATGAATAGGCGTGGTCGGTGGTGAGGATGGGAACTCCATGAAATTAACTGGATTGTTTTTCAGGAAACAGAGCAAAAAAAAATAAAATCCAGGGAGCAGGACTGTCTTTCAGAAATCTCCGGGGATTTATTTTCCCTGCCGGGGTCGGGGTGCTGTTCTGGCTTTCCTGTGCTTCTGCCTGTGGCTGCTGATGACAATCAAGGATGAAGAGGAGAGCACGTTGTAGGGGAAGAAGTGGGTGGGAACAGGGCCAACGTCCTGCATCACTGAGTGGTTAAAAACACTGTCGGGGACGAGAGGTGTGAGCCCACTGCGGACTCTTGGGACCTGAGTTTTCCAGCTAGACATCAGGATGCGATCAGCAGTGTGAGTCAGGGGGTGTGGTGAGGCTGCGACGGGCAGATCCGCACAGCGCCGGTGCCTACTCGGTGCCGATGGACGCCCTCCAGGCACACTGACATCAGAGCCGGCAATTAGCCATGGCATAATGACGAATATCTGTGTAATGATGAGAGTAGTCTCAAAGGTTATCATGAGGAGCAGAATAATGAGTACAAAGTGCAGATCTGGGGGCTGACCCGCAGCGGGTGCCGGTGACGCACGGGGAGGATGCCCGTGCTGCCCTGGTGACAGCGCCTTCCCATCCTAATGACACCTGACGCAGTAAGATGCTTGAATAAAATAAGAACGGGCGGGTATCTAGGGGAGAGACGAAGACGAATGAATGAGTGAATGGCCCGGGAGAACACACAAGGCCTCCGAGCAGAATTTCGGATCCGAGCCAGATTACGAAAGCAGCAAAGGAAACATCGGTCACCTCTCCTTACCTGCTCCCTGTCGACAGAAACTTCTCCCAACTCCACCGGAAGCGGTGGATGGGACTAGATGAAGTATTAGCTGCCCTTGGGCACAAGCCGCCCACCCCCATTCCTGCCAGCACGGTTGTCTGGAACAGCCCCTCACCCGTCGGTCCCCACGCGGTCTGGGGCTGCGTGGGCCCACACCCAGAGCTGAGCAGTTACAGCAGTGACGGTGTGGCCGCAAGCCTACGGCAGTCACCATTTGCCCATTTATAGAGAATGTCCTCAGGTGCCCAGAGTAGACTATGGGAGACGTTATGATTCATAATCCACCGAGAAGCACGACAGACTCCCGACAAGGATATAAACTGAAAACGCTTCTAGAACCTACGACTTCCGCTTCCCTTTCCTGATCCACATTTCATCGAAGAGCGACAGCTCCTCTCCGTCCAAACCTCACGAAGCCAGCCCCGCGGGTGGGTTTCAGCAGGAAGAACACAGTAAGCCTTGGCAAAATTAAGCCTGAAGCAAATGCATCTCTTGCCGGTTAATGCTTTGGGAACACTGAATAGCTCCTGAACTTACTAATTCACGTTTCTATTACAGACCATCGACGACAACTGGCAGCACGTCGCGTAACGAGGGAAACTCTTAGAAGATTCCCGATCAGACCTACAGCTCCCAGTGAACAGCCGCCACCGCGAATTTAATCCAAGACGCTGGAGCCCGGCTCCTTTCGTCCCTCTCCCCGCGCCCGATTTAATATCCCGGCCGTGTCCCTTCACAGCCTGGCCGTTGGGCAATGGCTGTGTCGTTTAAACAAGTAAACGATTCAGACTATTTCTAGGAGGGATGTCATCCAGCCCCAGGGTCAGGACACCCATCTGAGGGCGTGCTTCTCCCCCACAGGTCCTTCTGTCTTTTCCAAAGAAGGTCACCTCTTCAAACGGCCAACCCTGGAGTGACGCTGTCCCACTGTCCCCCGCCGGCCACAAATGAGTCCGCAGGTGAATGAGGGGCATGAGCCCCCCAAGCTCGCCACCCTGCATCCAGAGCAAGATTCCAACAGATTTCCCTGCTGGAACCAGAAGAAGTTGAAAACATAGAGGCTAGCGCTCCACGGAGAGCAGAGATTCACACCCCTAAGGTCTGGCACGCGCCCGGATTTCTCCTGGGCAGCGGTGTTAGTTTCGACGTCATGGGCACACAGGGCATTAAAGAAAGTTCTGGAAAGTGATGGCAGGGCACCTGATAAGGTACAAGGTACCATCGCTTTAAGGACTCCTCCAAACAATATTCTCGGCACTGCCTCATAGTATTCTTCCCTCAATTCTAGAATTTGGGGGGAAAAACCATGATGGCATTATATTAGTCAACGGACTGAACTCACATATACTTACTGGGGAGAGACGAAATAATAGCAATTCATATGCACAGGCATGGCTATGCAAGATTCTTTTTGTAATTTTTAAACTAATTTTTAGCTGCTTATTTATTTTCGAGAGAAAGAGAGAGAGAGAAGGAGAGAGAGAGAGAGAGAGAACAAGAGGGGGAGGGGCAGAGAGAGAGGGAGACACAGAATCCGAAGCAGGGTCTAAGCTCGAGCTGTCAGCACAGAGCCTGACGCGGGGCTGGAACTCACAGACTGTGGGAGCACGACCTGAGCCCAAATCGGACACTTAACCAACTGAGCCACCCGGGTGCCCCACGATTTGTTTTAGTGTTCCCAGTTCCTTGCACGTCTCCCTTTAAGAGGATATGGGCATTGTTCGGGCACTGGCTACTATCCATGGCTTCTTCTAGGGGGAAGATCTGGGTTGGTGTGCAACTATTTGATCAATAAAATGCAAGGGTAGGGATGCTCCCCTGGTTCCAGGCCCAGCTGCTAGGAGGACTTTGAGCGTCTTTTCTTGCCCCCGGAAGTGTGAGCTGTTGGCAAGGTCCGGATGGTTCTCCTGGAGGAGCACCGAGGCCCTACACACGTGAGCGAAGAAGTCATCTTGTACATCCAGCCAAGCTAGTACCAGCGTCTTCTGCTCTCTGGCGGTAGCTTCTAGAAAGACCCCTAGCAAGAACTGCCCAACTGAACCCAATTAACCCACAGAACTAGGAGAAATCATAAGTGGTTGTTTTATGCCATGATGCTTTGGGGTGGTCTGATACACAGCAACAGATAAACCGAGCTAAAAGTGCCTACATTCGGGGTACCTGGGTGGCTCAGTCCGTTGAGCATCCAGCTTCGGCTCAGGCCATGATCTCGCGGTTCGTGGGTTCGAGCCCCACGTTGGGCTCTGTGCTGACAGCTCAGAGCCTGGAGCCTGCCTCAGATTCTGTGTCCCTCTCTCTCTGTCCCTCTCCTGCTCGTGCTCTGTCTCTCAAAAATAAATAAATGTTAAATTTTTTTTTAAATAAAAAAAAGTGGGCACATTCCCACTCTTTGTTGTGGGTTTTATAGTGCCTCCTATGAGCAGGACAATTCTCCACCTTGCTCACGTTGGCTTTGGCCAAGCAATTGCCTTTAACCAAGGAATACAAAGAAGTGACAAATGCCGTAGCTCAACAGAAGCTGTAACAGGCACTTAGGCCTTTTCTCTTCCTCCTCGGACACAGAAAGGGCACGTCCTATGTCTCGGTACTTCCTGGGGCCCAACATGAAAAAGACGCCCGGGTCCGAGCTGGTCTGAGCTCAGGCGTGCTACTTGTAAATCATAGTCAGGGAAGTGCAATGGAGAAATAAACCTTTGCGGTCGCAAGCCACGGATGTGGGGTTGTGTCTTCTATAGAATCTATCGCCGAGAGTTCTCTCTTCATAATGCCATCCAGACGGTCTCGCGAACCGGAGAACCAGACCAGCATTAGGGAAAGTCACTGAGATAGGAGAGCACGCGAGATCCTTCCCCTTCGGTTTCTCAGAGGGTGACGGGCGTGCTGCTAGAGCCGGGGCATGCGGGAACACCGGTCCCTCATCCGAGGAGCCTGCGGCCCAGTGTGGGCTTGGGCTCACAAGTATTTTCTGGAAAGGGTCAGGGAAGTTAGTGTTTAGGCTTTTGTGCGCCAAGAGACTAGACTGAGGATATTACCTGGGTGTGCATGTGACCATTTCAAGTGTAACGATTTCAAAATGTAAACGACACTTTTAGCTCTCAGGCCATGGGGAAGCCAGGGGCAGGATCTGGCCCATGAGCTGTGGTTCGCTGACCTCTGGTCTGGTGGTTCAGATTGGCTATGCGAGGGCCTATTTCCAGGACGGTATACTAAGTGTATTCCACGAGCCCTGCCCAAAGCAGTTTGGGACTTTTTTTTTTTTAATGTTTATTATTTTTGACAGAGAGAGACAGAAAGAGAGAGACAGAGAGAGAGCAAGCAGGGGAGAGGCAGAGGGAGAGGGAGAGACACAACATCCGAGGCAGGCTCCAGGCTCTGAGCCATCAGCACAGAGGCCAACACAGGGCTCGAACCCACAGACCGCGGGATCCCGACCTGAGCCCAAGTTGAGGCCTAACTGACTGAGCCCCCCAGGCGCCCCAGTTTGGGACTTTATGAACCATTTTCCAAAGGAAAGGATGCCAGAGTAGATCTTGAACATCAAGTAAATACTGCTGAGGAAATGTATAAAAAGGTAGAAAGGATGAGTTTTGGAAACCACAGGTTATGTGCACATAAACCGTATTTCCTGTCGTTGACGCAAAGGGCTTTATAGTAAGAACAAGCGCCCAAAACTTCCCAGCGTAACTTGTCCAGCTTTGCTACGTAGCGACACCGTAGAGACGCTCTACAAACACAGGGACCCTAGTCAGCCCCGACTTCCAGCACAGAATGCCACAGACTGGACACCTTCAACAACAGAAGACTACTTTCTCACAGTTAAGGAGTCTGGCAAGTCCAGGATCAAGGTGTCAGCCGCTTAGTTTCTACTGAGGTCTCCTCTGGGCTCACACAGAGCCGGCCTCTTCCTGTGTCTGCATAGAGCACAGAGACGGGGCATCTTTCTGACGACCCTTCTCATAAGGACACTAATCCTATCGGATCAGGGCCCCGCCCTTAGGACCTCAGGTAACACCGATTACCTCCTGAAGGTCCCATTCCAAATATGGTCACAGTGGGGGGTGGGGCTTCGACCTATGAATTTTGGGGGGGGGACACAATTTAGTTTATAGCAATAGGAAATGCAGCTAGGTATATGATGCTCCTATCTTTTCTCTTCATATATCCAAACTGGTGGAGTCTCCTGCCACGAGAGATGCGACCTTGTATCTTCACCACCCCACTGGAAAGCTACTGACAGCAGAAGGCGAACGCTCAGCCAGACGCCTCTGCATTGAATCGAAACTGGATCCTCTAGTTGAATACGATTCTCTAGTTTCAGTTAGGGGAG
>PITB01022738.1:0-26834 GCA_004024585.1 Paradoxurus hermaphroditus
TATATATAATCTCACCCCCTGTTCTCCACACCCTCATGCCCAACCCTCTCCCTTTACACTACTTTGCACATACACTGTAACCCCCAGATAACCCCATATACACCCTCATTCCAACCTTTCACACTCATCCCTTATATCCCCTACCACACACACACACACACACACACACACACACACACACACACACAGAAATACTCTACCTTACACCCCACATACACCCTCATACTCAACTCCCCCTCTCACATCTATTGGATACACACACACCCCTACCCCCATATACACCCTCACACCTTACCTCACGTAAGCACCTACCCCCACATCTCCTCACACTGAACTCCTCACAATACCCACTCCCACACCCATACTCTCTTCTATGCTGTTGATGTGAGCAAATACGAGCCCACAGCAGTGTTTTCCAAGTTGTTCACTGCTAAGTGGGCTCCAGATACCTCCTGTGCTGTGCTCAGGGTTGAAGGGAGGAACCTCCTCCCTGCTCTAGGGCTGCTGATCGAGACCACACAGCTCAGATGAGGCATCTATCTGAGACTAGATCACTTTTTCAGTGCTCTCTCTTCCTTTCTGGGATGTTCTCCCAGCAGCTAAGTGTGGAAGTAAGAGCCTGGGGTTACCGACAGGAGGTTCAGAGGAACAAGGACATCAAGTTTCTGTAAAGAGTTCCAAGCATCTGGGAAGCAAAAAGAACAATTCCAGGCAAGCTTCCCTACTGGAAGACCTTGGAGATCAGTGTGACCTTTAAAAAAATAGCAAGACTATTCTGAAGATTAAGAAATGACACCATGAGAATGTAAAGCGGTATAGCTGCTATAGAAAACAGAATAGCATTTCCTCAAAAAATTAAAAAAGAACTACTGTATGATCCAGCAATGCTGCGACTGTCCTTCCCAAAAGGATTGAGAGCAGGGACTCCAACAGATATTTGTACACCTATATTCATAGCAATATTCACAATAGACAAGAGGTATATTATGAGATAAATTGTGTCTCCCTCAAATTTATATGTTGAAGACCTAACCCCCAATGTCGCTGTATTGGGAGATTTTGAGGGTAAAACGAGGTCTCAGTGTGGTCCTAATTCAGTATGATGGGTGTAATTATAAGTACAGAGAGAAAGAGACAACAGGGATGCACACAGAGAGGAAAGGCCTCGTGAGAAGGTGGCTGTTTGAGCCAAGGAGAAAGGCTTCGGGAGAAACCAACTCTGCCAGCAACTTGACTTTCAGCCCCCAGAACTGTGAGAAAATAAATGTGGTTTCAGCCGCCTAGTCTTTTTTTTTTTTAATGGCAGCTTTAACAGGCAGACTAATACAAGGTAGAACCAATCCAAGCGTCTGTTGACAGATAAATTGATAAAATGTGATATATATACAATGGAGTATTATTTAGCCTTAAAAAGGAAGAAATTCTGACACGTGTTACAACAAAGATGAAGTCTGACATTTGCTAAGTGAAATAAGCCATTCACGAAAGGACAATATTTACTCTAGGGCAGTAAAATTCATAGAAACAGAAAGAGGTGGTTGCCAGGGGTTGGTGGTGAGGGAAAGGAAGCTAGGTTTAATGGGTATAAAATCTCAGGTTGGGAAGATGAATAACGTTCTGGAGATGGACAGTGGTGACGGCTGCACAAAAATGTGAGTGTACTTAGTACCAGTGAACTGCATGTTCGAAAATGGTTTAAGTGGTAAATGTTATATATTTTTTACTGCAACTAAAAAATATAAAAGTGAAGAGAAAGAAAGAAAGAAAGAAAGAAAGAAAGAAAGAAAGAAAGAAAGAAAAGAAGAAAGAAATTCCTCCCCTCCATTTAGAGGGAGGATGTAGAACCAGTCGCTTCTTGCAGATTCCATGTTTTCTTGTATATTCTACAAAGAGGAGGACATGTCAGCTCTGCTACATCCTAGTAATCTGACTTTGGGCAAGCATATGGGCTATTCTAAACCTTAATTTCTTCATCTGTACAAAAAAAGGCAATAATAACGATGACACCTGTTGTAAGAATTAAATGAAAGAACGCATGAAATGCACTTTGTACAGCACGAGCATATAGTAAACACTCAAGGACTGAGCACTGGGTTTATTATGAATTATCTCCACACCCCAGAAGCTGCTGGGTAGAGCTCTGGTCACGTCCAAGGTCAAACTCTACACCAATTCTGAGGCTTTGACTCATAACTTTATCTCCCAGGGCCCGACTCTTTGCATCTGCCTATAAAGGGTCTGAGACTGGATGATTCCTAAGTTCCTTTCCAAATTTATTCTTTTTAATTTTTGTAATGTTTACTTATTTTGGAGAGAGAGAGAGCATGCATGAACAGGGGAGGGGCAGAGAAAGAGGGGGACACAGAATCCGAAGGAGTTCCAGGCTCTGAGCTATCAGCACAGAACCCGATGCAGGGCTCGAACCCACGAACTGTGAGATCATGACCTGAGTTGAAGTCAGAAGCTTAACCGGCTGAGCCCCCCAGGTGCCCCCCTTTCCAACTTTAAATGAAAGAAAAGCGAACATGCACATATTGATGGTGGTGCACAGAATTTGGCACAGAGTGGGTGTTTAGACAATACTTCTGGAACTGAATAAAAGGTAAATAGCAAAGAATTTCAATGCATAGGACTATGTCAGTCACATTTACATTCAGAGGTTTCTGAACTCCCAGAGGGAGTGAGGTATAACGCTGAGACCCAGTTATGGCTAGAAGTGGTAACTGGGTTGTCATCCATCTTCTCCCACACTTTTCCTCCACCATGCTCATACTGAAGCAAAATCAAGACTTGCTTGATTAAGTTTGCCAAAGGAGATCCATCTGCATGGCTGGTTTATTCCTTTCTGAGAAACCAGATAGGAGTAAGATTAATAGAATGGAGAAGAAAACAAGTGACACATGAAACAGGAGAGAGAAGATGAAAGTCTCAAGGGACAAGTAGAAGGGGAAAAACTAAGCTGCTATAACTGAGGACGAGAAAGCATAATGGAAGAGACTGCAGACCAGCAGTCATCAACTACATCCCTTCCCCACCCCAAACTGACCCATCACCTGAAGATAACCTGCTGCTCCCAGTCCAGGAGCAGAAAGTGGAAACCCGGACACCGTGTGGGGAATGGTCCTTAAAGGGATACCTCTCCTGATGACCCAGGACAGAGATGACGGAGGTGGCTTTACTCATGAGCAATCTATGCCACTGTCATATGTCCTTCCAGTGGGCAACAGAAGACATTTGGCCCGTCCCATCAGGGCTGAGCCCCACAGAGCCACCGTTGAGGAGGCCCACGGACAACACATACTGCACACACAAGGGTCCTGCTTCTACAGAGAGGTAATACCACACATGCAGCTCCCAGGCTCTAGCAGCTTTCAACGCATAGAGAGACGCACTAGGCTCTGGTAAGACTGATGTCAGACCCTTCCTAATGAGGCTTCCACTCCACTGGGGAGACAGCTGGAAAACAAGGTAAGAAATCAAACAATAATGTCAGTTTCTACTGTCATAGGGTGATAGAGGAAGGAAACCATAAGCCCAAGGAAAGAGTAAACACCTGTTTCACTCTGATCATCCCTAGCTCTGTGATCTTTAATGTAGGAACCTGCTTTTGCCCTACAGAAAAGTTAAGGGTAGTAATCCCTGGTGTCCTTGTGCTACCTCAATGCAACCCTTCTCTCACTAGGACCTCACCCTCTGCGAAGCTGCCCCCAGGCCATCCCTCAGGGCCGGCCTGCTAGCACTTTTCCATATTTATATTCCAAGTCTCCATGAATGGATCTGCAGGGAAACTGAATAAAGGCTAATGGATCCTCTAGAGAAAAATGACTACCTCCCCTTCCCACATCTTGCATCTGGGTATGAGAGAAACCAAAGAGAAGTCTGTGAAACCTAGGTGTGGCTTTCTAAAAGCTAATTTTTCCCTTTTACATAATGGAAAATATGCTACCTGTTTTAGAAAATACTCTACTCACTTTTCTCTCCTATGCAATTACCAAATCCCTCTTTAGTTTGGTTGGAATAGAGAACACCCACACAGGCTGGATGGTTAAATACTATTTTAAGGTGCCTTTGTCTGCAACTCACCAGTTGCAGAGTAGGGACTGCTTACTTTTAATTTCTGTAAAGAGGTTTACTGGCCCTCCCTCCTCACATCCCTTTATCTAAGAACTGTATACAGATTCTCTATAGTGATGTAAAGATCAAACCAGAGATTTGCTAAAAGTTGGGGATACGACTGGGTCTCTGAACATCCTCAGTTCTACATACCGCTCTTCTTCCCTTATTTTAATGTTTTCAATGCATATTTCCTCCATCATGACCCACCTCCCTTACACACACACATACACACATAGGCACAAACAAATATCCTTTCTTTCCATTGCTCCCTGCCCCTACTTCCCCAGGCCTGATTTAGCTATAGTTGCTTCGCAGTCAAATTTCTATAAATTTCTTGAGCCAGTGACGATTACCTTATCTAAATTGGACCCCTCAATTTCTCTGATAGCATCTCATTTATTTTCTAACACTCGATATAATATGTAAATTCATTCATTTCCCCACTTGTTTATTGGCTCTTTCTAGCTCCAAAAGGGCTGGCAACATGCTTCCACTGTTCACTGCCATACCTAGCACAATGAGTAGCACAGATGCCAACCAATAAAAAGACTGCCATTGCATATTAATTTTGACTTCCTGGGCTCTTCTGTGTACCAATTTCAAGCTGCCCTGCTGCTCTGGTCCAGAAAATTTAAAATCATTACAAATCACTAGGGAATTCATTAAAGATGTGCATTCACGTAGGGACTACCCCATAGATTCAAATTCTGTGGTCCGGGGCAGGGTCATTTAGATACAGGAAGTCCAAGATCTATACTTTGAGAGATATAGTCCTATTTCCTGGGCCCACTCTAAATACTGTTTTGCTTGCCTGCTTAGCTCCACCTGTGCCTGAGACAATAGCTTTTCCATGACTCTTGATCCTCTGACACCCTCATTATTCTTCTACCCTGGACTCCCTCTGCCACCTGTCCCTCCACATACCAGGACACATAAAGTATGAAGTGCTCAGAAATAAGGCAAAGTTTCCTCCTGAATTGTTGTTACTGATCTCCGAATGTTCCTGCCAAAGAAATGGGACTTCTCCCAATGGTAATGGCTATAAGAAAATGCCAAAACGCCCCTGCCCCTAGAAAGACTGGGCTTTTGGCTAATTTCTTTGGGGCCTGTGTTGCTTATATCCCAGTATGCTTTCTAGCCAGGTCTAAATGAAGGATGACACACCTCAGCTCAGCCTCCCTCTGCTCCAGGTGATCAGCCATCACTCCCACAATCCCCTATGGAGAAATCCAGTAGAACAACCTGTTCACTTCTAGGGGCCCTTTGTTGACAGGAGGATCCAGGTCATATTCTGATGTTATCAGGACTTCTTTTTAAACAAGGACAATACCACCACAACACACAATAACCCAAACCAAATTTCCTTTTAGCTGGATGATTTCAACCTTGGAAGGGGGAGTCCTGTACTTCATTTCATCTCATTGTGATGTCCTTGTTATATTCACCTCGGTGAATAAATATGAAAATGAGATGTTTGGGAGAGAATAACATAGTTTTATGAACTCGTATTTTAATTCAGGACTCTGAGGTTTTCTAGATGATAAGACACTGATTTTCTAAAACTACAATGTGGCTCATTTTCAATTCATAATATGGACTTCAATACTTTCTCTTTGGAGCTATTAGCACTTAACCTATTCAAAAGGACAAGAATGGAAGTGAATAGCCCCTCTCAAAAAAATATTTTCCAAAACATCAATTATAACCCAAGGGCTGGAGTCCACAAATGTATTCTGTGTTGTAACCAATATATTAATCCTTACTAGTGTTTCTGTTCTAATTTCTTCAGCTCTGAAAAATATTCTGCTTAAAAAATAAACTCACTAAGACAGGGTGGTCTACAATGGAAATGTAGAAAAATCCTGAACTCCCCTGATGCATCAGATCTACATAGCTACATAGGGAACGATCCCCTCTGGAAAAAAAAAAAAAACAAACCTGAAAACTAGCTAAACAGCTATTCTGCAACAAAGGATAAAAGGGCTACATTGAGAAGGATGGGAGAAACAGACACACAATCTTGCCAAAAACCCCAGCCCCCAGCATGGTGATCCACAATCAGGAGGAATCTCACAAACACAAAGCTTCTCCCTGAGAAGCGATGGGTTCATGCCCTACATCAGGCATCCCAATCCTGGAACCCACAATGGAGATACAAACCCCCAAATCATCGGACTTTGAAAAACAGTGGGACTCATGTCCAGGAAACTCAGGGGACTATACAGAACTGAAATACTTAAGGACTTATACGCAGACAAACTAACCCTGGGGACTAGCGCAGAAGCAGCAGTTTGAAAAGTGCCTTAACTATATGTGAAGAAGACTCATTTGCTAATCTTTTTTTAAAATATAATTTATTGTCAAATCGGCTAACATACAGTGTATACAGCATGCTCTTGATTTTTGGGGTAGTTTCCCATGGTACATCACCTACATACAACACCCAGTGCTCATCCCAAAAGTGCCCTTCTCAGTGTCCATCACCCATCTTCCCCTCTCGTCCACACCTCCATCAACCCTCAGTTTGTTCTCTGTATTTAAGGCTAATTTGAAACCATCTGCTAAGGGTGCCGGAGCCTATTAGGACACTCTGGGGAAAGAGGCACTAGCAGGTGCCACTTTTGCACTCTTCTTTTAACTTGGTAGTGCAAGCATGTGTGCCCCAGCCCTGAATTTTTTCCCATTGCTTTGCCAAAGTTGGCAGGTGAACCCTTGCCCTGCAGTCTTTCACTGTATCGGTATGGCCTGCCAGCACATTCTAACCCCATGTTCTCTCATTGCCTTGCTAAGGCCAGTAGGCATGCACAGTCCACATAGGGAACACTCCTTGATAACCTCACTCTTCTGGATAAGCAGGATGATATTCCTGAGTTCCATAGGACTATAACAATTGGAAACAGTTCTTGGCAGACTACTACCACCCCAGACTGAAAGACACCCCAAGTCTTTATGCTAAAAAGTGTTATTTACTTGTTCTGGACATTCACCATATGGGATAGACTTCAGGTTTGCCAAACATCTAGGGGCTATGGAAGTGTTCTCAAGGAACCTAAGTGGGAATATCATCATTGTGCTCTCCTTTGACCTCGCTACAACACCCGTTGGTACCTTCCAGAAAGGAATAGAGGCATCTGAAGCTCTGATTTTTGCAACTGTCACCCAGGGGACACCTCCAGATGACCTGTCTGGAAATTACAATTGCAGTCCTTCATGAGTATATATATTTGCAAACTTTAAGTTTGCTGCCTGAGGATCTGGTTTCCAATCACCTGAAACTAGGTACTGACCGAGATTTCTCCCTTTGGGACACTGACAAGTCTTGGCACACTCTCAACAAGTGGGACCTACCAAGAATAAATGAGGCTGCTTAGACAATCACAAAAGTTCTAGAGACAACCAAGAACTAGAGCAAGGTTGAAAGATAAGATTCATCTCCTACATAAGGCCACTCCTTCAAGATTCGGAGAGATAGCCGTTTCCCCCAATACATCGAAACAAACACAGAGAGTCCATCAAAATAGAAAAACAGAGAACCATGTTCCAAATAAAACAATTAACTAAAATCTCAGGAAAAACCTTAATAAAATGTAGATAAGTGCAAAACCACAGTAAAAGTGGTAAATGAAATGGAGACAAGCAATATGCCTGATAAAGAATTCCAAGTCATGGTCATAAAGATAAAGATACTCACTGGCTTGAGTAAGAGTGGATGAACTCAGCGAGAACTTCAACAAAGAGAGGGAATATAAAAAAGAACAGTCAGAACTGAAGACTTCAGTAACTAAAATAAAATATATATCAGAGGGAATCAACAGCAGATTAGAGGGTGCAGAAGAAAGAACCAGTGATCTAGAATACAGGATAATGGGAAGCAATCAAGGTGGATAGCAAAAAGAAATAATAATAGATGAAAACCAGTTTAAGGAACTCAGTGACATCATTGAGCATTTAGCATTACAGGAATCCCAGAAAAAGCAGACAGAAGGGGACAGAAAACTTATCTGAAGAAATAATAGGTAAACTTTCCCTAATCTGGAAAAGGAAACAGACAGCAGGTCTGGGAAGTACAGAAAGCCCATATCAAGATGAGCCCAAAGAGGTCTCACCATGACATATGATAATTTAAATGGCAAAAAATAATAGAGAATTTTAAGAGCAGCAAGAAAAAGGAAACAGTTATATACAAGGGAAACCCCATAAGGTTATTAGCTGAGTTTTCAGGAGAAACTTTGCAACCCAGAAGAGAGAGGCATGCTGAAAGGAAAGCACCTAAAACTAAGAATGCTGTGCACAGCAAGATTATCATTCCCAATAGCAGGAGATATAAAGAGTTTCCCAGACAAAAATTGAAGGAATTACCACTGAATCATCATTACAAGAAATGTTAAAGGGAATATTTAAGTGAAAAGAAAAAGACCATCACTAGAGGAAAACTGTGAAATGAAAAAAAAATTTACAAGTAGAAGCAAGCATATAGTAAAGGTAGTAGATTAGTCACTTATAAAGCCAGTATTAGGATTAAAACACAAAAGTAGTAAAACAATAATATCTATAAAAATTAGTTCAGGAATACAAAATATAAAGATATGTAAAATATTGTATCATATACATAACATGCAGAGGGAAGAGTAAAAATTTAGTGCTTTTAAAGTGCGTTCAAACTTATGTAACCATCAAATTAATATTTATACTATACACATAAGACGTTATATAAAAACCCAATGGTAACCACAAATCAAAAACCTATAATAGATATGTAAAAAATAAGGAATCCAAACATAACACTAAAGAAAGCCAACAAACCACAAGGGGAGAGAGCAAAGAAGAACTAGACAACAGTGAACAAGATGGCAATAAGTATATACCTACCAATAATTACTTTAAATGTAAATGAATTAAATGCTCCAATCAAAAGATACAGGGTGACTACATAGATTAAATAAATAAATAAATAAATAAATAAAACAAGATCCATAAAGTGCTGCCTTCAAGAGACTCACTTTAGACCTAAAGACAAATGAAGATTAAAAGTGAAGGGATGGAAAAATATCTCATGCAAATGAAGCAAAAACAAATACCAAGTAGCAATACTTACATCAGACAAAATAAATGTTAAAACAAAGACTATAGCAAGAGACAAAGAAGGGCACTGAACAATGATAATGATAGAATGATTAATCAAACAAGAGGATATAAATATATATGCACCCAACATAGGAAGACCTAAATACATAAAGCAAATGTTAAAAGACACAAAGGAAGAAATAGACAGGAATACAATGATAATAGGGAACTTTAACATTCCACTTACATCAATGGGTAGAAAACTAAACACTGGCTTTGAACAACACATTAGACCAGATGGACCTAACAGATATATACAAAATATTCCATCCAGAAATAAGAGAATACATATTGATTTCAAGTGCACATGGAATATTTTACAGGATAGATAACATGTTAGGCCACAAACCCAAAAGTCTCAGTAAATTTAAGAAGGCTGAAATCATGTCATGCATCATTCCATTCACAATGATGTAAAACCAGAAATACATTTCAAGGAAAAAATGTGGAAAACCCACAATGCGTGGAGGCTAAACAACATGCTACTAACTAGCCAATGGATCAACCAAGAAATCAAATAAGAAATCAAAATCTATATGAAGAAAAATTAAAATGAAAACAACAGTTCAAAATCTTTTGAATACAGCAAAAGCAGTTCTAAGAGGGAAGATTATAGCAACATGATCTACCTCAAAAAACAAGAAAAAATCTCAAAAAAATTAATTAACCTTACACCTAAAGGAACTAGAAAAAGAACAAAGCTAAAAGCAGGTAGAAGGAAATAATAAAGATTAAAGTAGAAATAAATGAAATGGTGACAAAAAATAGAAAAGATCAATCATACCAAGAGCCGTTTTTTGAAAAGATAAACAAAATTCATAAACCATTAACCAGACTCACTGAGAGAAAGAGCAATGGGACTCAAAGACATGAAATCAGAAATGAAGCATAAATAACAACTGATGCTACAGCAATACAAAGAATTATAAATGTACACTATAATAAATTATATGCCAACAACTTGGACAACCTAGGAAAATGGGTAAATTCCTAAGATATACAATTTCTAAAACTGAATCAGGAAGAAGAGAAAATCTGAACACAATGATTACTAGCAATGAAAATGAATCAGTAATCAAAAGATTTCCAACAAACAAAAGTCCACAACCAGATGACTTCATACATAAATTCTAAACATTTAAGAAAGAGTTAATACCTATTCTTCTCAAATTAAAAAATATATATAATAAGGAAAACTTCCAAATTCATTTTACAAAGCCAGCATTACCCTGATACCAAAACCAGAAAAGGACACTATAAAAAGAGAAAACTATAATCCAGCATTTCTGGTGAACATAGATGCAAAAATCCTCAAAATATTAGTAAACCAAATTCAGCAATACATTAAAAAAATCATTCACCATGATCAAGTGGGATTTATTCCAAGGATGCAAGGGTGGTTTGGTATTTGGAAATCTATCAACGTGATACATCACGTTAACAAGATAAAGGATAAAAACCATATGATCATCTTAATAGATACAGAAAAAGCATTTGACGAAATACAATATCCATCCATGATAAAAACTCGAGAAAGTGGGTTTAGAGGAAAATATCTCAACACAATAAGGGCCATATTTTTAGAAACCACAGCTAACATCATACTCAACAGTGAAAAACTGAAAGTTTTGCCTTTAAGATCAGGAAAAATACAAGAATGTCCATGGTCACCAACCAGTTTTATTCAACAATGTACTTAAAGTTCTAGCCACAGCAATCAGACAAGAAAAAGAAATATAAAGCATCTAAATCAGTAAGGAAAATTATCATTATTTACAGATGACAGAAAATCCTATGACTCCACCAAAAATACTATTAGAACTGATAACTCAGCAAAGTTGTAGGATGCACAATTAATATGCAAATACCTGTTGCATATCTGTACACTGATAACAAAGTAGCAAAAAGAAAAATAAAGAAAACAATTTCATCACAACTGCACAAAAAACAAAAAGTACCTAGAAATAAATTTAACCAAGGAAGTGAAAAACCTATATCCAGAAAACTTTAAGACATTGATGGGAGAAACCGAAGATGACACAAACAAATGAAAAGACATAAAAAGCTCATGGATTAGAAGAATTAATATCATTGAAATGTCCATATTACCCAAAGCAATCTACAGATTCATTGCAATCCCTATCAAACTTTCAATGGTATTTTTCACAGAACTGGAAAAAATTATCTTAAAATTTGTGTGGCTCCATAAAAGAGATCAAATAGTGCATACAATCTTAAGAAAGAACAGAGCTGGAGGTATCACAATGCCAAATTTCAAGGTGTACTACAATGCTATAGTAATCAAAATTGTATGGTACTAGCACAAAAATAGACACATAGATCAAAGAAAGAGATAGAGAGCCAAAAACAAAACAAAACAAAACAAAAAACCCACACCTATATGGTCAATGATTTTACCACAAAGGATTAAGAATAAACAATGGGGAGAAAGACAGTCTTTTCAATAAATGGTATTGGGAAAAATTGGGCAGCTACATGCAAAAGAATGAAAATTGACTGCTTTCATATACGATACACAAAAATAAACTGAAAATGGATTAAAAGCTCTTTGTGAGACCTGAAACCATACAATACCTAAATAATCAATCTGAACAGATTGACTACTAGTAATTAAATTAAATAAGTAATTAAAAATACCTCCAAAAAGCAACTGTAACTTATTAGATATCATCCTTAGCAACATATTATGGATATGTCTTCTCAGGATAGGGAAAAAAACTTAAAAGTAAACTATTGTGATTATACCAAAATAAAAAAATCATGCACAGCAAAGAAAACAATCAGCAAAACAAAAAGACAACCTAATGAATGGAGAGAATATATTGCAAATGACATATCTAACATATATACTCAAAATATATAACAAACTTACACAACTCAACACCAAAAAACTAAATAATCCAATTAAAAAATAAGTAGAAGATCTTAATAGACTTTTTTCCAAAGACATTCAGATGGCCAACAGAAACATGAATAAATGCTTGACATCACTAATCATCAGAGAAATGCAAATCAATACCCCAATGAGATATTATCTCACACCACTAGTATGGCTAGTGTCACAAGAAATAAGTGTTGACAATGATACAGAGGAAAGGGATCCCTCCTGTACTGCAACAAAAGCAAAAATAAACAAGTAGATTACATCAAACTGAAACACAGAAAACTGAAGCACAGCAGAGGAAACCAACAAAGTCAGCATTACCCTGATACCCAAACCAGAAAAAGACATTACAAAAAGAGAAAACTATATGCCAGTATCTCTGGTGAACATAAAAAGGCAACTTACTGAGTGGGAGAAAATATTTGCGAATCGTATCTGGGGTTAATATCCAAAATATATAAAGAACTTATAAAACTCAATTGCAAAAAAAAAAAATCCAATTAAAAACTGAGCAGAAGATCTGAATAGACCTTTTTTTTTTCAAAGAAGACATACTGATGGCGAACAGACATATGAAATCATGGTGAACATCACTAGTCATCAGAGAAATGCAAATCAAAACCACAATGAGATATCACCTCGCTCCATTAGGATAGCTATTATCAGAAAGACAAGAACTAATATTTGGTGAGGGTATGGAAATCAGGGAACCACCATGCGCTGTTGGTGAGAATATAAATTCACTATGGAAATGATATCCAGGTTCCACAAAAAAATTAAAGATAGAAATAAAATATGATCCAGTAATTCCACTTCTGGGTATTCACTCAAAGAAGATGAAAACACTAATTCAAAAAGATATGTGCACCTCCTATATTCATTGCAGGATTAATTTATAGCTAATATATGAAAACAATATAAGTGTCTATCGATAAATGAAAGGATAAAGGAGATATAGTATATATGTGTATAGATCAAATATGGAATACTACTCAGGCATAAAAATAAAATCTTGAGAATTAAGAACACAGTTATCTTGATGAGTTCTGAGTAATATATGAAATTGTTGAATCACTATTTTATACAACTGAAACTAATATAACACTGACGGTTAACTACACTGGAATTAAAATAATGAATGAATGAATGAATGAATGAATGAATGGAATTGCAACAACATAGATGTTCCTGGAAGGTATTATTATTCTTAGTGAAATAAGTCAGATAATTACCATATGTTCTCACTTACATGTGAAATCTACAAAGAAAACAAAGAAAACAAAACTAATTGATAGGGAGAACAGAGTGGTGGTTGGCAGTCCGTTAGGGGATTTAGGGGTGAGCAAAATGTCTGAAGGAGATCAGAAGGTACAGACTCCCAGTTGTGAAATTAATAGGTTATGGAGATGTGGGGTGCACTGTAGTGACTATAGCCAACTGTATTGTAGTGTATATTTGAAGGTTGCTGGGAGAGTGTATCTTGAAAATTCTCATCACAAGAAAAAGTTTTTTGTAACTTTTTATGGTAACAGATGATGACTAGACCTCTTGTGATGATCACTTTGCAGGGTATACAAGTGCCAAATCATGTACAATTGTACATCTGAAACTACTATAATGCTGTATGTCCATTATACTTCAATAAAAAAAGAATAAAAACTAAACTCAGTAAAATGTGGCACAGTACTGGCCCCATAGGAGCTTGTATTCATAAATCTACCACTGGTTCATTCTGTGTCTCTGGGCAAACCATACAGCTATGCTAGGCGTTAAGCCCTTGTTTTTCCTGATGACACTACCTTAACCCCTTCAATTTCTAAAATTCAATGAATGTTAGAGATCAATAACTATCACACTAAAAATCATAAAATCACATGTCAGATGAAATATACTACCCATCTATGCCTTAAAAGTGGCAGGTTACCCTGGAAAGTATTAGCTTATTTCCTCAAATATGAATTTTTTTTTAGAAGACCAAAAGATTCATCTACCTGCTTTAAAATCTGAGTTTTATAGCCCGAAGAAAGCCAACAATATCCTAAAAAATAGGATATATACCAACACTAGCAAAGCCAGACGATAGGATACTAAGCTGATGTGTGTTCCTATCTCCCTGGAAAGTGGAGATGACAAAGTTCATTCTTCTACCACAACCCCACACTCGATCTTAGTACTAGATCCAGAGCTGAGGGCCTATTTGCTGCTAAATAAATACTGTTAAAAGAATTACTCCTTAGAGAAAATATTTAAAAAGTCATAACTTTCAAGCAAAATTTCAGTCTTAGAACAAGTGGAAATATTTTTTAAAGCTATTAGGGTTCAAGGTTACGGAATATATATATATATATATATACATCTGTCAGCTTTATATCTTGCCAAGTAAAAGTATGTGGGGAAACAAATAAACAAACAAACTCTCTGCATCATTTCATCACAAAATGGAAATTTTAAGACCAATCTTTAAATAAAAGCATCTCAGCTTTATGGAAAAACTCACTAAATTTTTCTTGGTTTTTTGTTTTTATTTTTTTTGATTTTTGTTTTGTTTTGTTTTGTTTTGTTTTGTTTTGTTTTTGCTATGAAGTAGTAAAGACTACAGCACACCTGAGAGTCACTGCAGTAGACACAGCCTGCTCTAGTTTTCCATGAGAGAGCAGGAAACTAGTAGTATGAAGGTAATTAAATGAAAGAGTGAGCAACAAGGAGAAGAATCATGACAGCATAGCAGAAGAAAGAGCAGGAACCAATGGGACGAAACTCCAGGGGAGTATGGGAGATGGGGAAAGCCAGTAGACAAAAAGCAAACACAGGTGGATCAGCTATGGTTAAGGGTTGTCACAACTCCTCTGCTCAGCTTAACACCTCTGTAGTTTTTCTAATTCTCAGATGAGGAAGAATATAGGCAATTGCTGGCATAGCTTCTGCCTTTTCTGACAGCATCTGAGGATTCTCCTGAGAGTGAGGACCTTATATCCGATTCTCCCAGAAACAAGAAGCCAGGCTGGAGTCTCCTCTGAATGGCAGGACAGAATAAACCAGCCTGGAAACGGTTCTGAGTTTCTTTGCTGTGTAGTTCATGCAACTAAGACTAAGACCATGTTGGCTACAGGATGTCCTCATTGATGACTGACAAGAAGTTGATTAAAATTAAATGAATAAGAGGACACTGTTCCAGCTGAGGAAGAAACCTTGGTAAGGAAGCAAGGTCACTTATCTCAACTCAGAAAACCATACCAAAAAAATTCCAAATGACATCCTTAAGTGGTCCAGCACACAGGAAAGTTACCTTGGATATCATGCTTTCAGAGACCAGTATTATGTAGTTCAGCATCCATTTACACACCTTCTGATGACAGCACTCCTAGATCTAAAGTGGGAAATATAGTCTACATGTAGCCAATCAGTTAATTCCAAACCCCAAAGTCAGAGTGACTGGTTCAGTCAGAAGCTGTATGCCCCAACCTACATAAATGAAATGAAGTTGGGACTTCATACTCTTTTGCTCTGTGAATGGCCCAAGATTCATATACCCTGGTTATTCAAACACTAATCTGAGTACTGCTATGAAGGATTTTACAGATTTAATTAAATCTTAACTCAGTTGACCAAAGATATAGAGATATAGAGATTGGGTAGGTCTGACCCAATCAGGAGAGCCCTATAAAGGCAGGGAGTTTCTTCTGGCAAGAGACAACATCAGAGAGATTTGAAGCACAGGAGGATTTGGTGTGCTTTCGGTGGCTCAGAGATGAAGGCAGCCATGTGAGAGCCATGTGCAAGCTGCAAGCTGCCCTACTGATGATTAGCAAGGAAGCAGGGAACATAATCCTACAACCCTGAAAAACTAAATTCAGGAAAGACCCTGAATAAACTTAGACATGGAAACTTCTCCAGGATCTCCAGATAAGAACCCATTGTAGCCAATCCGTCATTTCACTTTTTTGAGAACTTGAGTAGAGAATCCGAGTGAATCCGCCCAGAGTTAGTACCTACATTGCTATGAGTTAATAAATAGGCATTTGAAACCACTAAGCTTTTGTTAATTTGATCCACAGTAATAAAAAACTAATAGACACTGGAATTGTTGGCTGTAAGAATAATGTTCCTGAAGAGAGGTCAATCTAAAAATGAAGCCGGTATAGGAAAGCAGAGCTAAGAGATGAGAAGAGGTGTCATCCACATCACAAGTTTTTAATCCCTGGATCTAGTCATGCATGGAGCCTATCCTAATTCTAAAAGTTCTAACTGTGTAAGTCAATAAAATCCTGTTATTACTAAAGCCAGGTTGAATTGACGTTTAGTCACAAGGAAAAAAAATCCCAGATACTTGAGAAAAAGATTAAGGAAAAAAAAAAAAGAAAATCTTCAATTAATTCTGAACTATGGCCAACCTCTGGATTTGCATTTTAATAGAAAAGTACAGCTGATTATTATTCCTTCAGAAATAATACCATTCAGCTAACTGAGGAGTATCAAAGGCCTAAAGCAGCCTCTTATTATATTATTTTCTCAAAATTAAAACAATTTTGAGGGAGGAGCATTTCAAATGAAACAGTAAGTACCATCTTGAGATCTGATACAAATTGAGGCCAAAATATCTATATACTAAGCTTTGGATAGTAATAAAAAGACAATCAAATTCTTCACATGCGGACACATGTATCGACACGTGCATATAAGCTCAGAAGGGGGGCACTACAAATGTGAAAATTGGTCTACTTTTAATAAAATTAAAGTATTAAAGGATTCTTCATAGACTATAAACAGGCAGGTATCTTTAATGTTGAAGCTGATGTTGAGCTATTTCGACTAGCATAACTCAACAAACAGGGGGTAACAATACTGATGTAAAAGAAAAGTGAATTTTTCATACTGATTTCTGGTAGATCAATGATCTCTTTCATGGCAAACTATGTAAAATAGATGTCCACTTTGTGAAATAAGAACTCATTATTGATGTTAGGTCACTATTGAACATTTGCTGTATGTGAATAATTTATTACACTTGTTTCCTGTAACATAGACCTTTCTTGAAAATTCCAATGGCATTCCTAAAGGTATTGTTTCTTTATGGTAGAAGCTCAGTCAGACTACAGCACAGGACAAGACCAAATCCAATTGCACTTTGGGCATTTTTTCCTCCTCTAGTTTTTCGCCAATCACTGAGAGTGATGATACCACAAACAAAACTGGAAATGTCCCAGTTATTTTTGATAAGGTCAAAACTAAACTTCAAAGCAGACATAGGTATAGAGCACATCTCTAGGATGCCCTGTAGCGTCGATTAACACCTAAAACGTTCCAACTCTATTCTGTAAACTCAGTGGACTCCTAATGGAATCTTAGAATAGTACTGCACTTAAGAATATTTATTCCATTAAAAATATTCTATTATCCTTTTTTTTTAAAGACTCATGAAAGGACTCCAATATGGTATCAAAGAACTTGTAATTGTTGACCTCTTTCAGATATACTAGGTTTTACTGGTTACCAGGTAAAATGGCATAGCCAATGTGATAACTCTTTCATTAGAAAAGTTGACATAATGTGGCTAGAATTTTCTCTACTTTCAGAAGCCATTTCCTTTTCCTACTCTCCATGTCACAGAGTTAGAAAGGCCAAATGGAGTACAAAGGTTAGTTTAGCATTACCATTTTGACATTTACTGTTAGTTATCAATTTCTTCTCCCCTACAAAAGGCATTCCATAACCTGGATATACATGTCTCGGTGACTTTCATTTAGGTTAGTTTCTTCCTCTCCATAAGAGGACCCTTTCATATTCGGTTACTCCAGTGTCAGAATGATTGTCATGCTAATATCTGGCCCCATAATTCCTCACCCCTTCTACCACAATGCCAATTCCATTTAACTATGGCTGGCATCTCAGCAGGTTGCCCTAAACTTCTAGGATCACAAACCTTCTAAGAACATTCTCTTTCTCTTCCATATTTTCTACTTTACCCTATAAGTAAACTTATTCTAGCCTCTTAATTATATTAAGGTTCTAAGTTCTTCTGTGCTTTAACAATCAGTCATTTCACTTGGAGTCCTTACTTGATAGGAATCATATGTCTCCAAAGTTTGATTCTGGGAACACAGAAAAAGCCAGAAGTATAGAAGCATTTCCTTCAATTACCCCTTAAGGCTTAGCCTCCTTAAAATCCTCATAATAAAGTCATAGGGCTTACCGTGGGCAAAAGACTAATGTGGCATGTATTCCTTTTCTAATTCCAATGTTGAATAGCTGCTTCTTTGTGCTTAACATATCTTTTTTGGGTAAACATTTAACCAAAGGCAAGATTTTTTTTTTTCAGATTTATACACTGGTTCCTTAGGCCCGGAGAGGTTAACTATACATTGGTCCTTGACAGTATAAGATAGTTTTATAGCCAATAAGCCTCAGAGGGAAAGGAAATAAGGAATCCATGTAAAAGCAATTAAAGACAAATTTCTTTTTCAGGGCCCATTGGCTTGTAGCTGACCTTACCTCTAGGACCTTGGAATTTCAGGCACAAAGTGAAATGGAAACAAAATCTTATTCACTCAACAAAAACTTGCTTTATCCACAAGTTAAGTGTAGAACACCTTCAAAGTATTTATCAGATAAGAAAATAAAACGCTTTTTCCTGAGCACAGAAGCCATGGGCATATTCTGAAGTGACCATTTCTTTCTGTAAGATGATAATAGAAGAGCTGGGTTAGGCAAGTATAATGGCAAAGTCCAAATTGACCCAGAGCTTCAGTATGTTCCTTAGGATGACTGTACTATTTCAGTTAAATTGACCTCAATTCTTCACTTTTGTTCATGTACCATCTTTTGTTTTTGTACAGGATTGATAAATAATTAAATTAAGTGGTTATGGTATTTTTATAGCATAGTGTTTGCTCCCCAGAGGACTTCCAGGGACAATAGTAGAGTAGAAGGACCCTAAGTTCACCTCACCCTACAGATACTAGACACTTCCATGTCAGTGTAAATAACCCAGAAAGTGATCCAATTACTGTCAAACAAACTCCACAACTAAACGTAGTAAAGACAGTAGGAAGGGCACAGACATAGTGGGGAGCTAAACAAGCTGAGGCTGCCAGTAGATGGGAGCCACAGGTATGGAGAGGGAAGAGAAACAGATGCTTACACCAGGGAGCCTTCATGAGGAAAACAAATACCTATAGCATTTGGTGTTGAAAACCAGAGGCACCAAATTTCGTGAGTTCTTACAAACAGAAGAACTTAAAGCCTAGAACATTAAAAATCAGCAGGCTCGGCTCTGGGAGAGCCAAAAGGGCAACAGAAAATTGAGTCCTGCCCCTAAAGAGATAGCACAACAAATAGCCCATGGAGATACACAGCATAGAAGCAGCAGTTTGAAAAATGCCCAGGGCATATGGGATGGAGAGTTATTTACAATTAACTAATTGCATGTTCTAGAGGTACAGATTTTGCTAGAAGACTCCTCTGGGAACAAAAGAGCTAGCCATTTCTTTCCTCTGCCCCCAGCATAAACACATGGCCATCTGTGGGAATAGGGCAGTGCCACCAGCATTTGTTATCTAACTTGCTTACACTATGCCCTTCCTCCTCCACCTTGGCCTGTCTCAGTCCTTGGACTGTGTGTCCCCTTTCCCATAAGACTGATGCAAATCTTGCCAACAACATGTCTCCAGACAGCATGCTTTGCAAGGCTTTGGTTGAGCAGTTGTGTTGGCAGGTCACCCCCTGCAAGGATACACACACTTTGTTAAGATTGAGTGCCCTGTCCATGTCACCTGTGGAAGAGGACAAGCATGTAAAATTTATGGGCACTGCACCCACCAAACTCTCTCCCATTTTGCAGTGGCCCCAGCTGGCCCAGTCTCAACAATGGCTGCATCACTTCTAGAAAAGGATAAGTACCTCCTTGTTAAAAATGGACCCCCCCCCGCCACCACTATTTTCAAGAGCAGGAGACAGACGACTTTCCTAACACAGAGAAACAGACACAGAAAGTTAGACAAAATGAGGAGACAGAGGAATATATCCCAAATGAAAGAACAGGACCAAACCACAGTAAAAGACAGAAGCTAAATGGAGGTAAGTAACATGCCTGCTAGAAAATTTAAACTAATGATCATAAAGATACTCACTGGACTTATGAAGAGTGGAGTACCTCAGTGAGATCCTTAACAAAGAGATATAAAATGAAAAAGAATTGATCAGAGATGAAGAACTCAATAAATTAAATTAAAAATACAATAGATGGAATAAATAGCAGGCTAGAGGAAGCAGAAGAATGAATTAGTGATCTGGAGGACAGAGTAATGGAAAATAATCAAGCTGAGTAGGTGAGAGAAAAAGAAGCATGCAAAATTAGAATAGACTTAGGGAACTCAGCAACTCCATCAAGTGTAATAACATTCCCATCATAGGGATCTCAGAAGAAAGAGAGAGAGAAAAGGGAGTGGAAAATTTATTTGAAGAAATAATAGCTGAAAATCTCCCTAATTCAGGGAAAGAAACAGATATCCAGATCCAGGATGCACAGAGATCCCCCAATAAAATCAATCCAAGGAGGTCCACATCAAGACACATAGTAATTAAGATGGTAAAGAGTAGAGAAAAACAGAGAATTTTAAAAGTAGCAAGACAAAAGAAGACAGTTACATACAAGGGAAACCCCATAAGGCTATCAGCAGATTTTTCAGCAGAAACTTCATAGGCCAGAATACAGTGTCATGGTATATTCAAAGTACTGACTGGGAAAAAAAAATCTTCAGCCAAGAATATTCTATCCAGCAAGGCTCTCATTCGGTATAGAAGGAGTGGTAAAGAGTTTCTCAGAAAAACAAAAGCTAAAGGAGTTCATGTCCACTAAACCAGCCCTACAAGAAATGTGAAAGGGGACCTTGTGAATGGAAAGACCGTAAGTAAGAGTAAGAAAAGTAGGAATTACAAAAGCAGTAAAAATAAATATATCTGTAAATATTAGTCGAGGGACTCACAAAATAAAAGGATGTAAAGTATGACACCATATACCTAAAACATGGGAGGAGAGAAGTAAAAAATGGGTTCAAACTTAAGTGACCATCAACTTAATATAGACTGCTATATACAGATGTTATATACAAACCTAAGGATAACCACGAATCAAATACAGTAATAGCTATGCAAAAAATAAAGCGAAAGGAATACAAGCATATCACTAAATAAGGCCAATTTATGGCGAGAGAAGACCAAAAGGGAAGAAAGTTACAGAGAAGGTCTAGTATTTGCTCCCCAAACCAGACCTTCAGGTGATTGGCTTTAAGGAGGCTTTACCCTCAGTAACTCTGGGACACTTTGCTTCATTCCATCTTTGGTGAGAACTTGTGACTAAATTCTACAGGCACTGGGAAAATGAATAAAACTGAGAGGGCTCTTAGAGTTAACCCAATTCAAAACTTCCTTCCACGGAGTGCCTGAGTGGCTCAGTGGATTAAGCATCTGACTTTGGCTCAGATGATGATCTCATGGTTCATGAGTTTGAGCCCCATGTCAGGGTCTATGCTGACAGCTCAGAGCCTGGAGCCTGCTTTGGATTCTGTGTCTCCCTCTCTCTCTGCCCCTCCACCACTCACACTCTATCTCTCTCTCCTTCAAAAATAAATAAACATTAAAAAAATAAAATAAACAACTTCCTGCCTCAATTTTCCAAATGAAAAACTAAAAGAAGTTGATGTGATGCTTTATGATCTATGGTCTATAATAGAAAAAGTCATTTGAAGACACGATATGGCATGCTTTCTCAGGGAAGGGGAGATCCGTTAGTTTTCTTTATACATCTGCTATTTTTCTAATTGGAACTGAAGCCAGTTGGGAATGGGATTTACTAAGATGTAGATAGGGAAAACAGTATTTGTTCTCATTTTATCCTTCACTGTTTTGATCTACTGAGTGCTTATCAATTATATGGACATAGAGAAATAACTAAAACCAAGGATTAAGATGGATGAGACATGGATAATGGATATATCTCAAGTCTAGAATATTTTCCAATCAGGATCTAGAAGACCCCAAAAAATAAAACCTCTTGATATCTTACAGATGAAGAATCTGACAGCCCAGGTCAATGGCAACAGGAAGACTTATTTGGTTTTTCAGATACAAACTCCTATAACATAGTGTCAGAGACACCAAAACTGATGGGATGCAGATGCAAGTCTTATCAAAAGATTCAAAGTCAAAGACTAGTAGCTTGAGACTGGCTTAACAAAAATGAGACTAGCTAGAATCAAATCTATACTCATGCCAAGTGGACTGAGTACAGGACACCTTGGGTCAAGTATCAGCTCTGGAACCAAAATATAGATGAGCCTCATCTATCTGTGACACAGCAAGTATAATTAAACAGTTCAAAAAGTAGAAGCAAATTACCAGGAGAAATTTGGGGAAAATATAAATAAAGCACATATGTAGCATCTTAACATTTTTATTACAAATATATACAATATTAGGGTCTATGGAAATGTCTGGAAAATATTTGCGGACCATCTTAATGAAACTTAAGAAACTCTTTTGACTTTAGATTTCCAATCGGGGTGAAGAAAGAAAACATATGGAACTGGTGGGTACTTTTTAGAAAACTAGATGGCTGTATGTGTGTGGTGCAGAAGCGGGTGATGGCAAATAAATACCAAAAAGAAACAAAGAGCAATTAAAAGAGCTAACATAACAAAAAATTATATCTTCTATTTCCATTTACAGATAAAAGGAATACTTGTATAAAAAGTCACTTGTACAGAGGCCAAACAACAACTTATTAAAAAATTATTGTCAGTAACAACTTATCATAATAGTCAAAAACTAGGGGAAAAAACATACAATGGGCTACAGCAAGGAGAATGAAAACTAATACTACATGCTAAATATGTATGAATCTCAGAAGCACAATACTGAGTAAATGAAACCAGATACAAAAAAGTACATACAGTGCATTTATGAAAAGCTCAATAATAGACAAAACAAACCCATTTCTGAAGAATAGTTATCCATACTGGAGAGTAGTGACTGGAAGGAATTACTAAGGGGTGTCTGGGATGCTGATAATAGTGTTTCTTAATCTAGGTGCTTATTACACCCTTTATGAGAATTTATCCAGCTGTACATTTGATATACACACACAATTCTATATATATTTTCTATTTCAATTAAGAGTACTAAAGCAGCATTTCCCACCTGTATTCCATAGGACTCTGTTGCCTCAAGACATGTTATAATACGGGGTTCTTCCTTAAAAGAATTTGGTTTTCCATACATTTGGGAAATTCTGGGGAAAACCCAGTTAAATATATTTCCACTCTATAGGAGGTCTCCTTCAATGTTACTAACTCTCCCTGCATGGCCTAGGATCCACTCACGCTGCCTCTATTCAAGTTTTTCTAAGGTTTCCTCTGGCCCCCAAATTTCAGTCACAACAGAAACTGCATGAAAGGATGTGGATCTGTACACATCCCACACAGTTTACCCCTTGACTGAAACAAAACCACTTAGAACACACACTGACTCTTATCAACCAGGGTGGACCTCCAGCACCACCTTATCACGGAAGAGCACACATTTAAAATAGGGTGCTGCCTCCTCTTTTGAAATCATGTCTTCATTCAATGCTCTTGCACCCGTGTAATCCCAGAGCAATGAACTGGCACATTTCATGAATTTGCCAATACAATATAGTGAAGAAACACAGGAAAGTGGATTTTCAAATAGAACTTTTTACAGCTGCGATTTGAGAATACTCAAGTAATCTCAGCATTCTGATCAGTTTCCAGCTCATAAATCTGAGTTTCCGAGAAATACTTGAAACCTATCACAAGTTGACTCTTACAATCACCTCATTTTTCTAGTCACTTATGTCAAAACAAATCAGTGCTTCTTTATAGCTAGCATTTTGCTTGTTCACAATGCATTCATTGATTCAGGCTCTTGCCTCTTTTTTCTTAAACTCTTTGTCACTCTTGTTACCATGAGTGAGATTGTGGAATTTGAAGTCTGTCTCTATGCAAAAATAAATAACAAGCAGTGTTCTGTGTTGTTAACTTTAGGTAATTTTCCACAACTTTAGGTATTTATCTAACTTGATTTAATCAGGCAACTAGTTTACCTTTGTCTGTTCATTTCTGCCAAATTCTAAAGTAAAAAAAAAAGAAAGAAAAAGAAAGTCCCTAAATTTAATTAATTGCCTTTTTCTTAGAGTGGGAGAAGAGATCAATCTTCAAATGACTTATAAACAATTTGCCTCAAGTCCATCATCTCTCTTCCTGGCATCTGAGCATCAAGTCTTTTTATTCCTTTTGCTATAATCCTAATCAAATATACCACCCACTGCTCCTTAATTATAAAATGAGGGCAGGGAAACTAGACAGTATTTCAAACCAAGGTCTTAAGCCAAGGCATTCAGAAAAACAGATCCTAATTATGTTATATTGATTTCCAACAGGAGAATTAAATTATCTATTTCAAAGAAAATTTACAATGAACATTAACATAGTGATGTCTGGTTTGGTGAGAAACCATTTGGAGTGGAAAACAGGACTTCAATGTTTCAAAGCATAGTAAGAACACCAAACTAAATTATAGTCCATGGATAAATAGTAAGCATGATTATATTTGAGACTACAAACGCCATTAGAAATAGAGGGAGAATAAAATTAAGAGAAAATTTTACAAATGGAACTGCCATAGCCATAGTTATACAATCCTAATCAAAGTTGAAAAGAGTGTAATGAAATGACCACTGGACTTGGTTTATGTCCAAGATAAAGTGACCAATCTTGCAGATAATATTTTAGATATATTTCCTCCAGAATGAGGAAAAACATTACCCAAAGAGTTACAGGAAAAACAAATTCACTTAAGAGTAAAAACTCTTAAAGTTTTAATCAGAAAGAATTCCTCATATGAAGAAAAAGAATAGTATATTTCATGATTAGATAATTCATGTTCATACAACTAACAATGATGGCACCTACCTCATTTAACTCCTGCCGAATCTCAAAAGTGTCCTTTGGCCAAATGGTAGCCCTCTGGTCGAGTCTATAAAATACAAAGAAAGCTTATTTCCATTAAAAAAGAAAAAACTTTCAACAATGCACAATTTGAAGCTGGCAGCTACAGATCTGGCTGTACCCTTGGTCACAACCCTCAGTGGGCAACCTCCCACTGCCCACGGAATAAAATCCGAACTCCTTATAATAGTGTGCCAGTCTGCCTGGTCCCACTTCCCAACACTCACATCCTGTCCCCTGCACTCCAGCCTCTCTAGGCCTTCTCTTGGTTTCTTGAACACATAGTGTTGGTTCCCATTCAAACCTTCACACTTGTTGAAGTGTGGTTCACTTCTGGGTGGAAGACCCAGACTGGTCTTCCCGAGATCTTCATAAACAGACTCTTCTCAGCATGTAAACATCAGTTCAGTTGTGGTTTCATCTCCCAACGAGGCCCTCCTGATGTCCTTAGCTCGAAGTAATCCTCCCTGGCACTCGCTATCACACTGACCTTAGATTTTCTTCTTAGCACTCATCACTATGAAACTAACCTGTTTATTTGCATTTCCACATTAAAGTGTAAGCTCCAAGAAATTGGAGATTATGTCCATTCTCTACACTACTGAATCCTGAGCACCTAATACAAATTCAATATTTTTCATTCATTCAAAAAAAGTTCTTATGAGATCTGATAGATCTGATATAGTCAGAACAGAAAGATACCGTTTGTTCAGTGAAGACAGCATTTGAAAATTTCACCCTGTCTCTTAACTAATACAATAAACAGTAATTTCAGGGTAATATGATGAAGCTAGGTTTTGCCACTACATAGTTTCTAATAAAATAAGGCAAATCTACTCTGAATCATTTTTTTTTAGTTTAAATACAAAAAAGTAAAACTTCACTACTGAATGATGCTAAGTTGCAAATCATGATTTGTCAAATGTTATGATCCAATAGTATCTGTTACATAACATTCAAGTTTTTTACAGCAGTTTTCATGAATTTATATAATAAGCATATTATATTATGGTGATTATCCTTATAAAAAGGCCTGCTTTCTTAATAAAATATTTAGTCACCATATGGGGGCGTCTGGGTGGCTCAGTCGGTTAAGCATCTGACTTCAGCTCAGGTCATGATCTCGCAGTCCGTGAGTTCAAGCCCCTCATTGGGCTCTGTGCTGATAGCTCAGAGCCTGGAACCTGCTTCAGATTCTGTATCTCCTTCCCACTCACACTCTGTCTCTCTCACTCTCAAAAATGAATAAATGTTTAAAAAAAAGTTTTATTTGGGTACATAATTATTTACAGTTATTTTTCTGCTTCAGATTGAGTCCTGAAGAAAGCATATGTGTCCTCTGACTGGTCAATAATATTAATGATTTCTTTAAGCCATGATGCACATTTAAAAATGCCATAAGCATAACTTCTTCAAAATATTCTTAAGATTACAAAATTTATTCAGTCTAAGGGCATTGCTAACTGTGCAAACAATTTACTTAAAATAAGAAAAGTAAGGATATGAAAAAACAAAATCGTCTAAGATGCAGTGATGTCTACTACATCTGCACAAACCAGCATGTCTTTCCTGAGTGTGAGAGAAGCTAAGGGTCCAACAGTGAGCACAAGGAGAGGTCACTCAGTGAGAAAACAAAGTGAGGGAGAACACTGCTGGCACACCCAACC
>PITB01022739.1:0-26796 GCA_004024585.1 Paradoxurus hermaphroditus
TCTCCCTGAATACGGTGAGGCAGCGCCAGAAACAGAAAGGTCTCGAAAGGCACAGGTGCAAGTGATTTCAGACATTTTGCTGGCAGCCTGCCCTGCTCGCACGCACTCCCCCTGCCGCCCTCCGCCCCCCCCCCCCCCAGAAGAAGCGTCTCCGCGAACTCCGGGCCGGCGCGTGCCCAGGACACCAGCCGTTCTTTTTCAGGCCCAAATCTGCGCTGAACGCCAGGGCGCCTGGAACCCTGTGGAAACGCCTTCTGAACCCCTGGGAAAGCCGACGACGGGAGACGCAGGTGCTCCTGAGGTGACGGCATCCATCCAAGCCGGCCGCGCGAGTCTCGTGCTGGCGTGGCGGGGCCCTGTGGCACCCCACGGCCCACGGGGCCATCATGGCCAGGACAGGGGACGGCGAACGGCCGGGGGAGGGGGGGATGACACCTCTGGGGCTCCCGCGGGGCCACCAGGGAGATCCCGCAGCTACCCCGGGCTTGCGCCCCAAGGAAGGCCTGTCCCCTAGTTGGCAGTGGGGGGGGGGGTGTGGGGAGGCCCCAGGCCTCACAGTCGGATGCAGGAGATTCACCTTGTCCTCATGACCTTGGGCAAGTCACACAACTGCTTGGACCCTCTGTCTCCTCACCTGTGACACCTCACCAAGGGAAGGATCACGATGTTTTTTTTTAATACTTAAAAAAATTTATGTTTATTTACTTTTGAGAGAGAGACAGAGTGCAAGCAGGGGAGGGGCAGAGAGAGGGAGACACAGAATCGGAAGCAGGCTCCAGGCTCCGAGCCGTCAGCACAGAGCCCGACGCGGGGCTCAAACTCACAAACCGCGAGATCATGACCTGAGCCGAAGTCGGCCGCCCAACCGACTGAGCCCCCAGGCGCCCCAGGACCGCGATGCTTTACGTAAAAGAATCCAAATCCACGCCATTCATTATCCCTAAAAAGGACCCAGGACCTCCTGCCAGTTTTTCCCTTTAAAATGTCACCGGATCTTGAAGGGATCCGGTGTTATGCATTGAATTGTGTCCCCTAAAAAGATCTGTTGACGTCCTAAGCCCCAGAACCTGTGGACATGACCTTATTTGGAAATAGGGTCTTTGCAGATGTGATCAGTTGCATTAAGATAAAGTCACAAAGGAAGATGACCAATTTGACGGTGTCCTTATGAGAACACACGCGCGCGCGCGCGCACGCACACACAGCGAGAAGAACGCTGCAAGCCGAGGCACACCGATGACTGCTGGAACCCACAAGAGGCGGGGCGGGAGGCCCAAACCGGTCCTCTCCCCGAACCCCCACGAAGGAGCCGACCTTGTCAGAGCCTTGATTTTCGACTCCTGGCCTCTACAACTTCAAGGGAACAAATATACGTAGTCTTCAGCCTCCCAGTGTGTGGCGCTCTGTTACGACAGCCCCAGGGCACCGGTATAAGTCATCCGGTTCTCCTGGCGATCAACAGCTGCCTCCTGTGTCTGACTGTCCGTAGCACAAGAAAACTAACTTGTATCTACAAGGGCAGCAATCCCTCCCACCTTTGAACAGGTCTGTCGTAAAAATCACTCATTCAACAAATATTTATTGAACATCTACTATATGCCAGGCACTACGTGGGGCACTATTCACACAGTCGTAAACGAGCAGCACACAATGAAAGCGTTCTCGAAGACGGTCATCTGCGATACTGTCAGGAAAAAAACCAAAACGCTGTAAAGTAACAGAGTGGGTGCGCTGGGCACCAGGCGGAAACTATTTTAATTGTGAGTGAGGTTCGGAGGAGGGGACGGTGGAGCAGTGACTGGAATGACAGGGAGCCAGCTGTGGGGAAATCTGGCAGAAGGAACAGCCAGTGCAAAGGCCCTGAGGCAGAATGAACTGGCTGTGTTCAAGGCATAGAAAGAAAGGGCGACTTTTGTGAGCGGTGCGTGATTGACGCTGGAGGGAGACGTGAGCGGGTGGGCTGGCACTCACTTAGCCTCCCACCAAGGAGACCACGGCGAGAACTGTGAATTCGACCCCAGAGCACCCGCAAACCACTGGGGAGGGGTACGCTTCAATTCTGGCATGACAAAGTCCTTACAGCTAAAGTCTAACTTCAGACAGAGAGCTCGCGTCCTTCGGTTCTTGGGCGGCTATAAAACAACTCTAAGAAACGACAGCCCTGAACCTGCTGGGCTCGCGGCTCCCCAGATTCTCAGGCTTCCCAGCCATGGTTCCTTCGCCGGTAGCAACTTCCGATGAATATTCTTGATTTTTTCCCATGCCCTTTATTACATGTGGTGTCCAGAGAAGCACACGAGATTCCGGGCACGGGGCGGCGGACTGGACCCATCCCCTTTCTCGTTCGAATCCACACACCTTTTACACTTTACACTTTGCCTTGGCTTTAAACCTTGTTTGGGGGGCGCCTGGGGGGCTCAGTCGGTTGGGCGGCCGACTTCGGTTCAGGGCACGATCTCACGGTCTGGGAGTTCGAGCCCCGCGTCGGGCTCTGTGCTGACGGCTCATCAGAGCCTGGAGCCTGCCTCGGATTCTGTGACTCCCTCTCTCTCTGCCCCTCCCCTGCTCACGCTCTGTCTCTCTGTCTCTCAAACATAAATAAACGTTAAAAAAAAAAAAATTTAAACCCCGTTTGGGACCACCGCCTGCGGAAACGGATCTCCGGGCGCGTCCCCCCGCAGTCCCCCTCCGGATGCCGGCGCCCAGCTCTCCAAAGCGGGATTCAGGCGTGTTCTTTTCTAATGAGAACAGCTGTGCCCGGTTAAAAAAAAAAAAAAAAGTCACCGGAACCCAGAGAACGCCACGTAGAAAAGACGGCATCAAATAAAACAAATCGACGGGTCAGCGCCTCAGGTTTCACAACCGCCGCGCCTCCCTTCCGGGTGCAGGACGGGGAAAAGTCTCAGGGCGCGTTTCCCTCGGACTGCCACCGCCTCTTGCCTCGCCCGGCTGAAGACACCGAGACTATTTGGACACACACGAAGCGGTTGAGCAAGAGGCCCCTTGCAAGCACACTTCCTACTAGATTTCTCTCGGCGGAGAAACAAATCTGAGTGGCTGCAGATTCTGGGGCTCGGGTGGGGGGGCGGTGGTGACGGGCACGGCCGGTGACAGGCTCCCGAGACTGGGGTCAGATGGCTATACGTTTAACATTCCACTTGGCCCCCTCCCCTCGTGCGGAAGGGACTCTGGGCAGTCGCCTGGCCTCGGTTTCCTCATCTGTGGCACGGGAACGAAACGTCACCTATCAGCCCAAGTTTATTGTGAAGATCACGGGAGATTTTGCGCGAGAGCCCTTGGTCAAGTATTCTGTCAAGTCCCAGGGAGGGGTTGTTACTGGGGGTGTTATTCCTTCCTTTGCATCTTTTCTCTGCTGCCGGTTGAATTTCCATGACTTTTTTTTTTTTTTAATCTTCCCAGGCTGCTTTGGATATTTCTTTTAACCTGATTATTTTCTTTTTTTGAGGAAGGAAGCAGAGAGAGGGAGAGAGGCACGTCAAAGGACGCATTCCATCCTAAACCTTTCCTAGCGTTTATCCTAAAAGGTGTCCTCTCTTGGGGTCCCCATAAAGCAATTTGCCTCTGAAGAACCCGAGTCGGCTGTCATGCAGAGAGCATCACTCTTCTCCACTTTCTGGGATTCTGAAGCCAATTAAGGTTTGTGATCTATTCGTGTCAGGGAGCGGTAGCTTTTCGCTGCCCTTCGTTGTGACATTCTCAAATAATCCAAACTATCTTCCCATTAGCTGACGGGCGCCATACACAAGACAAGCACTGCAAACAACAGGGGATCGGACCCCAGCACCGATGGGGGGGTGGCTAATCTGTCATCACTGAGTGCCTCTGCGTGTGTCCTCAGCCCTCCTCGGTTCTCTTATGGGAAAAGAAAGTCTCCTGAGTCCACTTTTTCCCCGCGAATTGATCTCAAAAGCCTTGCGCCCCGTGTTCAAACGGCGCAAGCAGGCCTATTTCGGAACAAAATGGAAAGAAACGCGGGCGACGGGGGAAGGGGGAGCCTCCGAACCGAGGGAAAACATAAACTCCCGAGGGGAAAAGGTGTACAGACCTGGAGGGGGGCTCACGCATAACCCATCAACGTCTGTCTTTTTTTTTTCTGGGCTTAATTCGGGTCCTGTATCTTGACCGCCCCGGCTTCGGCTTCCGGAGCGGGGTGCCTCTCCCCGGGCCGATCTCAAACACTAGCCTCGGGGGACGGCGGGCTGGGGGGCGGCCTGGCCGAAGCAGGCCGGTCCCGGACGGCTGTCTGCGAGCCTCCACCCCCGACTCCCCGCCTCGGGGCGCCTCCCCTGTGCCGGCGCGGAGGCGGGTTCCTGCTCCGTCCGCAGGTCGGCACCCGCGCCCCACGCCGACCCGCAGGGCTCGCGGGGCCGCCGCCCGCTGCGAAGTCCTTCTCCCGAATCCAATCCGGGGGCCCCCCGGCGAAGCGCACACCGCGGGCCGGGCGGGAGAACGCCCCCGGCTCCGGGAGGACCGCGTGCCGTCCCTTCCGGGCCCCGGCTGCTGGCGCGGTCCGCCCCGAACCGGCCCAGCGGCTGGGAGGGGAGCTCCCGACGCCGCGCCTGTGGGGCCGTGCCCCCTGCAAACCCCCGGCTCGCCGCCCCGTCCGGGGGATGGGGAGCCCGGCGAAGGCACGCGCGGAGTGGACCGGGCGGCGCCCCAGGCCCCTGCACCCCCCGAGCTCCCCCGCCTGCCGCCAGGACCAGAGAGGCAGCAAAGTTAAGACTGAACACACAGCACGACTCGGCGAACGTCTTTCCCATCCTGGTTCCGGCCACCCCCCTCCCCGGCAGGCCCTTCCAGGAGTCTGGGGGGTTCTTCTTCCCCCCGGACCCAGGGGCCGACTCCACCCCAAAGCCACCTGGCGACACCATCTGCCACCGGGGGGTGGGGACCCCTTGTGCATCCTCCCCTAGGGACTGCACTGGCCCCCGCGCTGCGGGCTCCCGGCTCCCCTTCCACCCTCTTGCCCCCAGCACGCGCGGACCCCGCAGAAGCCCCCGACCCCCGACCCCGCGTCATCCCGCCGCCCCCTCCTCCTCCCAGGCCCCTCACCCGCCGGCCCTCGGAGAGAGCCCCGCGCTGCCCGGACAACTGACGCGTCCTCCCGTCGCAGGCGCTGGCGGGAGCCTCTCTCACCGCGGCGGGCGCCGGCCGACCGGTCGGACCCGGGAGCGAGCGGGCGCCTCCGGGCTCC
This sequence comes from Paradoxurus hermaphroditus, assembly GCA_004024585.1. Taxonomy (NCBI): domain Eukaryota; kingdom Metazoa; phylum Chordata; class Mammalia; order Carnivora; family Viverridae; genus Paradoxurus; species Paradoxurus hermaphroditus. Next base: position 5,216 of record PITB01022739.1, read on the forward strand.
GCGCTGCGGCCACTGCGCGGGCCTGCGAGCCGGGTCCTTCCGAAGCGACAGCCGCGGGAGCTGTCAGTCAGCCGGCAGTGCCCGCCCCCTCCCGGCGCCGTCTGCGCAGGCGCGCGGCCGGCGCGGAAGCGGGTCACGTGACGGGGCGGGGCCGGTGCTGGCTGCTAGCGCCTGGCTGCTGGCGCCCCGCGCGGTTAGGGTCACGGGTCGCCCTGGCCGGGACTGTCCCCAAACCGGAGGCCTGGTTCCGCCGACCCCGGGAGCACGGTCGGAGTCCTCCTGCGGATCCCGTTTCCTGGATCCCTTCAAAACCAGGGTTCCTCGGGGGACCCGCCGTTCCGCGAGCGCAGGAGAGCGGGGTTTGGTGATTTGGGTCGGGGGACCGGGGAGCCCTGGCAGGGATCCCTGGCGGGGAGCCGGGGAGGGAATAAGGCCTGGTTCCGGTTGCTTCCGGTTGTCTCCACCTTGAAGACAAGGATGCCATTTGCCATCTCCTCCCCGCCTATTCCAGAGTTAGGGTGAAGTCTTGACGTCAAATCAACACATTTTCAAACAAGGCAGGCAAGCAAGGGTGCATGGTGTGGAAGGGCCATCTGAGGCCGGATTTATTTTTTGAAAGGGGTCATCTCGAAAGCCGATAGATCCCACTGCACTTGGCACCAAACGTCCTAGGCGAGTCTGCAGCTTTTCAGCAAAAACAGTACACAACTTTCAGCCCATTTGGTTTCTGTTTCTTCTACACCTCTCAAGTTAAAAAAAAAAAAAAAAAAGAAAAACGTAAGCGAAAATACGAGCGTCTCCTATGGACGCTTTTTCAGTTCTAGAGGAGGAAGTACAGAAACAAACTGACACCCACTCCCAGTACTACTGGGGTTACGTCAGACTTGGTTCCAGCCCCAGCGAAATAGAGAGTGTGTTCCCAGGGAGAGGACTCCCCTCCAAACACATTCCCATTGCCGGGCTCTAGTGCCCCTTCTGGTGGTTGCCTGGACGAAATACAGCCCTGTCTGGGGCGCCTGGGTGGCTCAGCGGGTTAAGGAGTCGATGGATCTCATGGTTCAGGCGTTCCAACCTGGAGTCGGGCTCTGCGCTGACAGCGTGGAGCCTGCTTAGGATTCCCTCTCTCTCCCTGTCTCTCTCTCTCTCTCTCTCGATTTCTCTGCCCCCCCAAAATAAACAAATAAAAATAAATAAATAAATATTTATAAAGCCGAATCTCAATAAATGCCGTGGTATCCCACATAGGACTGCACATCAGTTTCTAGAAAACTTCGGGCTCTCTGAGGTCCTAGGGGTTCCGCAGGAGGATCTGGAGTCCTGCTACTTAGGAAAAAAGGTGACCCAGCATCTTTCCAGTGCACCTGCTGCTCCCTGTGAAGATGACCTATGGAACTTAAGACTTGTGCGGCAAAGTTTAAGGAAACAGCAGGAAGGAAAAAGCTGGGAGCTGCCTTTCCACGAGGTTAATGGGGCCTCCAGTGCCTCCGCCGCTTCTGGTCCGTTCCAGATGCCCAGCTCCGCGTGGCCGTCACGCAGGAGAAGCCGGATCTCTGGGTATTTCAAGTTGGGCGTGAACTTGGGAAGGGAAGGGGTGGACAGTCGCCTTCATTCCCTTACGTGGGCCAGACAGGTGGGCGAGGCATTGGTCCCCGCGAGGTTCTGCCCCGTGCCCAGCAAAACACGAACCCATCTTGGGGACCTGATGGGAACAGGATCGTATCGGTGGCTGGAGGGACGCCTCCCGTTGTTCACCGAGGGAAGGTAGCTTGAGGCAGGGATTGCGGCAGCCCCTGACCTGAAACTGGGGGTAACAACTAGGAAAATTGGGACATGCTGGCTCATTCCGGATCGGATTCCGCTTGGGGAAACTGCCATTTCTCGTCGAGAGATTCACATGAAGCCTGTCTCTCCACGCCTCATCGAAGGGGTTCTGATCTCGCCAGAAGGGTGGAGAGGGGCAGGTACGTGGCCATTAAACAAAGGCGGAGAGGAGGCGAGTTGTGCAAACCACAGGCCAGGGAGCTAGATAGTGGGTGTGGGAAATATTCAGGTCGGATTACCAACGCCAACAAAAAAAACCATTGTGACCCCTCAGAAGAGGAAGTATGACAAATGCCAAGTCATGCTAGGTTAACCGCGCTCCCGTTGTGAGAGGCACAAACCGCTAAATCAGGAACTAGGAGAGAAATCGTGCATCTGGACCTGGGTTTAGCAGGATTCTTTCAGTTCTACGTGAGAGAACTCCACGCAAACTGGGTTTTCCAAGAAAGGGGGAATCCATCAGCTCACGTAACTCCCCTAAATTCTGGGGTTGGCCCAGCCAGCCCCAGGGGTGCCGACGAGGTCATCGGAACGTCGTGTCTCTCCCCCTGGTTGACCTCCCTCTGAGCTGGCTTCCTTCTTGGAGCAGGTGCTTTTTTTTTTTTAATAAAGTGGTCTCCAGGAACCACGGGCGACCCCAGGGGGCAAAAGACTCTGTCCTTCGATGTTTCCGGCCAAAGACCTAGGATTTGGTCTCAATAGGCCAACACGGCTTCTGTTGCGCTCATCCCCTTGAACCAGCCCCTGGGGCCGGGGTGTTGGGATGACTGGATTGGTCATACTTGGACACGAGGGAGGATCGGCTCCACCGGCTACTTGGGTGAAGAGCCCGGGGCGGGCGGGTCCCCACAGGGAAATGAGAAAGGAGACGGATTCCGGGCAGGCGGCGCGAGGCGACAGCTATCCCGGACCAAGCCTCTGCGGAGGCCTCGCGTGATCGACTGCATAAAGGATGTGAAGAAAAAGGCGGGAGAAGTGGTCAACGTATTGGGCGGCTGAATCAATAGTCAAAAACACTCGGAGGAGAGGATGGTTCCGGAAAACGATTCTACAGACTAGCCAGGCGATGCGACTTGGCCTCCCTTCTGTCTCTGGTTGTCGATCACGTCTATTTCCGCCCCTCGCCTTGTAACATAGGGCCACGAACGCCGTGGCTTTGAGATGGCACAGACTCAGTGTCTTACGGCTCTGCAGGTCGAACCCTAACATCGAGGACTCGGCAAGGCTTCGTTCCTTCTGGGGGCCCCTCCCCCATCTTCACAGGCGGTCTCCTTTGAGCGGGACCCGGTCTTGGCTCTTCTCTGTCCCAACGTGTATTTGGAGCACGGACTGGTTTTTGATGGGACGGCTCTCGGTTGAGGTTTTCCTGACGGCCCCTGGATCGTCAGGTGACACCGCGTGGGCAGAAGTCAGCGGCACGGACGGGTGGGCTCCGGGCGTCGTATCAGGAGGCGCCGACACGTTTGTCCCCTTATGGCTGCTGCTGTCTGCCCGAGGGCCGAGGCGGCGACACGTCTCCCTACCGTAAAGGAAAGATCCTTTGAGACTATTTCGACGGGCTATTTTTCGAATGAACTTTCACCCAGTGGTTTGGCATCCATTAACGACACCGCGACGCCGACCGCAAAGCGCTGCGGGTTCTAGTTCCGCGGCTCCGGTGCCATTTCCTGGTTGGCATTCTCCTGCGGCTCCCCTGCCCTTCTCCAGTCTGTTCGCAGGGCAGCCGGGGTGACCTTTAAAAACCCCAAGTGGGACCCTCTCCTCCGGTGGCTTCCTGCTGCCCCTCGGATGCGGCCGGGATCCTTCGGGCGCTTGGCATGAGCTGGCCCTTCCAAGCCCTCCGGCCCGGTGTCCCCTATCCCCCCGCCGCATCCTCTGCACACTAGCCGCTGGCGGACCATCAGACGATCGATGCTGCCCTCGCTCTGAGGCCTCCCCACCGGCCCCTTTGCCCGGAACCTGCTCCCTGCACCCCCTCCTGCATCCCTTCGCTTATCTAATACCCGCGTGTCCTTCACGGCCCCACGTGACCCCGGCCGCCCAGATTCCCAGGTGCACCTTTTCCCCACAGGACGTCCTTGGCCTGTGGAGGAACGCACCTGTTTCTGATTGTGCGCCTCTTTGTTTGTTCACTTGGCCCACGCGCGCCGTAACAGGCACGGACTTGGTCTGCTTTTGCTCAGTCGTGCACCTGCCCACACCCGGCACGGTGCCCAGCACGGAGTAGAGCGTTAGATGCTTGCTGAGCGAGCCAACAGGAGTTCCGACCAGGATCTGGGGAGGAGGGACGAGGAGAGGGTAAGCACGAACGGGCAGGGGCTTGCTTCTAGGCCACTCGGTGACCGGGCCCTGGCGGTGCAGAGGGGTCACCTGGCCAGCTCCGCGGGGCCGCAGGGGTGAAGCGAGTCTGTGGTACGCCAGCAGCAAAGAAGACAGCTCTGCGTCCGACTCCTGGCTCCACCCCCCCAGCTGTGGGACCTTCGGCACACTGCTCGACCTCGCCGAGCCTGTTTGTCCATCTGTCAAAGCGTCCCCCGTGGTGTGTTCGCTCGCTCATTCGAGGTACATCTCTTGGTCGGTGGGAGCTGGGGGAAGACGAGTGGACAAGAGAAACAGAGCCCCCCGCCTTTCGCCAGGCTCGCACTGCAGCCAGGGAGAGGCAGCACGGGAGGCGAAGGCTAGTGGGCGTTAGCGGAGACGGGCCCAGGAGCAAAGGAGGGAGGCGGACAGTTTAGACGGGTTTCCGGGGAGGAAGATGCCCCAGGAGGAGGCCCTGAAGGGCACGAGAGAGCTATCGAGGCGACACAGAGAGCCAAGCCCAGAGCGTGGCCCTCGGCAGTGCCCCATACCCGTCCGCTAGCCGGACGCCTTCCCCAGCGAGCAGGGGCCTGGTGCCGCAGCAGGCTCCGCCCACGGCCGGGGGGGCTGGGTGGCCCGTGCACTGGAACTCAGGGCACGCCGCGCCACTTTGGGCTCTTTCGACTCCCTGGGCCTCGTCCGATACCGTGGCTGTGGACGGCCAGCTTTCTAGCCGCCCTAATTCTGGCCGCTGCATTCAATACCGGAGTCCGTGGAAAAAGACAAGGAACCACCCAAAGACCCTTCCAGAACAAACCTCTGATTTCCCACTGTATGGCCTGGGGAAGCGTCCGTCTCTTTCTCTCTCTGCCACTGTCTACCTGCAGTAGGGCGCATGAGTATTAAGCGCACAGAGCTGGATGGCTTGATGGCAAGGGGACACCCGCACGGCCGGCACCGAGATCAAGACGTAGAGTATTATTAGTACCGTGGCACCCGCCTCGGCCGTAAGCACTGCCCCTTTGATTAATGGAATCCCGCACTACGTACGGTTTTATGTCTCGCTTCTTTAACCTAACACGTATTTGTGCCACTGGTGTCTCTTTTGTATCGTAGTTCGTTGGGTGAATATACACTATCCATTCTGTCGGTCACGGTCACGGACATTTAGGTCGTGAAATGTCTGTTGGCGAGCGTAGGTTCTCGAAAGTTCGCTTCGGCAGATGCTCGGAACAGCTGCACAGTTTAATGATTACCCCCCCCCCCACCACCAGCGGCGGACAGAAGTTCTAGCCCCCCAGTGCTCCGCGTTCGCTCCTGCTGGCCGTTGCGGTGGGCGCGAGATCGTTTCCCTGTGGCTGTGGTTTGCGCTTCCCTGATGTCTGATGAAAACAGGCACTTTTTCGTGTTCCAGACTGTCTCTTCGGTGCGGGGTCCCCCCAGTTGCTATAGTGTGCTGTCTCATTTCATTATATTTTTACGGCTCTAAACATGAATACAGGGTTAAAAAACTAACCATGTTCCAGGGGCGCCTGGGTGGTCCCGTAGGTTAAGTGTCCCACTCTTGATTCTGGCTCAGGTCACGATCTCACCATTCGTGAGTTCAGGTCACCAGGACATCCGAATTCCTGCACACCTGCCTGGTTCCCTCCTCACGGCCGGACGGCACTCTATCCCCATTCGCGCCTACAGCCCATGTGTCCTAATGTTTTCACACGCCTGCGGGCCACTGCCAGGTTTTTGCTCCCACGGCCCGTGGCCGTGGCACCTCCAGGGCAAACAGCTTGGGGCACGTGGGTGAGTCCGGCCGTGGGATCGGTTCCTAAGGGGAAGGGCTGAGTCCGGTTTTGGGGGCCCGTGTTGCTCTCTTGCTCTGCGAAGAGATGGACCAACTGACAGCTGCATCAGTCGGATCTGTGTGCCACCCCGGGATTCCTGAGCCTTTCCCTCTGCCAGTCCGCTACGTGAAAAGGGGCATCTCTTGGTCCTTCGGATTGGCGTTCGTTCCTTTTTTTTTTTTTAATTTTCCCTTTTATGTTTATTTATTTTTGAGAGAGGCGGAGACAGAGCATGAGCAGGGGAGGGGCAGAGAGAGAGGGAGACACAGAATCGGAAGCAGGCTTCAGGCTCTGAGCTGTCAGCACACAGCCCGACGCGGGGCTCGAACCCGACCACCGTGAGATTGTGACCTGAGCCGGAAGTCGGATGCTCAACCGACTGAGCCCCCCAGGCGCCCCGGCATTCATTCCTTTAACTGCAAAGGAGGCTGCGTATTTTTTCATATATTTGAATAGGGCCTCCCAGTTAAAAGGGCTGCATCCCGTCCCGGGAGGAGTGGTGAGCTGGCAGCTGGCTCCTGGCGGGCAAACGGAACTGACGCTGGGCGTGGGACGGTTCCTTTCACTACAAGGGGGATGGCAAACAGCAGGTGTCTTGCTCCCTGGGCCTCCGTGAAATCAGGGAGAGGCAAAACGCGCTGTGTTGAACCACAGTCTTAAAACAGGAAGAAACCTTAGAAATCAAATCTAATCTCCTATTTTAGAGATTAAAAAAAAAAAAAAAAAAAGCTGAGGCTTGGAGAGGGGAAATGACTCGCGGGGGACCGTTTTAAAAAACATCCCAATTCTGTTGAGAAAGAGATTTAAAAAAACCCTTGATGACGGTTGAATCGGTTTTGCCAGCTGCTGCTAAGCGTCATTAAATATTTTCATGAATGATTTTATTGTGCCGTTTCCTTTACCAAGGGGCGCGCTTTCCAAGTTAGGAGAGACAAGATCCTCGGGGATTAAAAGCATAAGCAATCTAAACACGGGAGGGACTAGAAGAAGACTTTGGGGCGAGGAGCCCTCTACTCTTCATATTTTTGTGAAAGACTCTGAAAGGGGGCCACGAGATTATTCGGGGTCTTCAGGGAACAACTCGACACTGTCCCGCACACCCTTCCGGGTAATCTGGTTCTCGATTAAGTGTCCGACCCTTGGTTTCAGCTCAGGTCATGATGTCACGGTTCATGAGCTCCCCGTCTCCGCTAACGCCCAATGGCCTTCGCCTCCTGGTTCCATGAGGTCCTCTCTCTAAGCTATTTCTGACTGGACAGGTTGCAGAGGCTGGACGGCAAAATGAACTTTGTCTGGTGGAAGTTCAACCGGCTTGCGCCCTGCCCTCCCCCCCCCCCCCCAGGTGTAGAAGCCAGTTCTGCATCTATTAAGCAAATTCATCTTAGCCTTCCTCATGGAAGGATACATACAACTATCTGCCTTTTGGATTTATCTCCAAACCAACTGCAGCATCTTCCACACTTCCTCATTAATTAGTGAGTTCAATTAAATCTTTCATATGTGTTTCTATTTGTCCGAGATAGTCTTTTTCTGTTTTAAAACGCTCTGTTATTTTAACTCTGTTCATGACAAAGATACTCCAAGCCCAGGGCCGCTTGTGGTCTAGGGGTTATTCAAAGATCACCAGCCTTTCTTTCAGCCCATGCGAAAAGAATCGATCGCTCGCTGGCTGAAGGGCTCGCTTGCTTTCCTCCCTTGTGGAAACGAATCCCAAAACAAAGACAGCAGGAGACAGGAGGCTCAGAGAGGGTGAGCTAAATTCACAGCTCCATTTTGTGCACAGAGATACACGATACAGTAACGAAAGTTTAAACTTTGAAACACAGCCCCCCACCCTTATTTCCAAAAGTGTAGCTGGAATGAGTTTCTGGAAGCAAGAATGGTAAACAGTGAGAAGGTGGCTTGCAGACCATGAGATTCTTCTGATAGATCTTTTGGCTGTAATTACTGCTTTCATTCCTCTCACAACAATTTGGCGAGCAACTTACCAGTTTAACAACAAACACTAACTGATCACCTACTTCCCAGGCCTGCGGAAGTCGTCCCAAATACTCTAGGAAAGCCAAAGAAATAAAAGCATGTGTCTATCTTCAAAGCACTTAGGACTTACCGTCCGGAGGGAATCGCTGGGACGCTGAGAGCGGGGGGGATCAGAGGCTCAGCGGACCCCAGGAGTCCCCGGTCCAGTGCGCTTCCCCTTTTCCCCACGTGCTTTCCGGCTCAATCGTTTCCACTCCCGCTCCTCCATTTCCCCATTTTCTGAGTTCTCGCTCCGCACACTGTACGAGCCACACCTAACGCTGGCTCCGAGCCGCCTCCGCGGGCTCCGGGATAAGAGCGCTCCACCGAGTTCGACAGCCTAACGGCGCGGCTTGGACCGTGCGGCGGCCCGTAGCCCCCATCCTTGCCCTTCCGCACTTCACTTTGGATGGAGCCTTTTATTTTCGCGAGAGGAGCTTTCGGCCAAGAGCTGCCTTCCACAAGGAACTGTTAGTCCTCAAGGCTGTCGGCTCCACGACGACCCCGGCTTCCAAGCCGCCACCAATCGCCTCCGGCGCCCTCTCCGCGGCCGGAGCGGCGCGGCCGGAACTGCGCAAGCGCGGCGCCGCTGACCTCGCGGGGTTCACTTCCGGGGGTCGCGCCGCCCGGCTCTCCAGGCAGGTCTCCGCGCGCTCGTGTCGGCTCGGCGGCCGCCTCCCTGCGAGCGGCCCGGCGGGACCTCCCCGAGCCGAGCCGCGGGGCCCGCTCCGGCCCGGCCATGAGCGCGGCCGCATGATGCGTCCCTGCCTCGGCCGCTGCAGTCGCCGCCGCCGCCGCCGCAGGCCGGGAGGAGCCGCAGCGCCGGGCGACCCCGCCCGGGCCTCGGGTGAGTGCGGCGCGCCGGGCCGGGGCGGGCTGGGGCCGGGCGGGCTGCTCACGCCCCGGTCTCCCCGGCCACTCCGGGTCCCCGGCCCGCCCTTCCTTCGCCCTCCCCACCCTCCCTGCGCCCTCTCCTCCGGACGCCGCGCGTCTGCGACCTTCCCGAGCTCCTCGGGGGCACCTCTGTGCCACCTCTGTGCCACCTCTGTGCCTGCGCTCGCCTTCCCTTCCAGGTGTCTCCTTGGCACTCCTTCGTTGATCTCTCGGGATACGGCCAGAATCGCAGCCCCGGGCTCTTTGCCTGACCTTGGGCGTGACACTCCGCTCTGCGAGCCGCGGTTTCCCCCTCTAATAAACTAATAACGGGGTTGTCGTTAGAGCCAGAGGAGAGAGGCTATAAAACCGCGCTGTAACTGGAAGGAGTGCTTTACAGCCGTGCATGACAATGCGCTCTCTCGAACTTCGCCCGCGGCTTCTCCAATGCCCCTGTTCTCCCCTTCCTTGTAAAAAGTTTTCATTACTCTCTTATTCTTTGCCCATCTTCCCGATTATCTTCTCTTCTCCCCATCATCGATCTTTGGGGGGTTTGCGTCCGGGGCAGTGAGGTCAACCTTCAGGACCACCTCCTCCTCTTTCCTTTCTGCCGCCAAGGTTCATCCCTCCGGGGGCGGCTTTGCTGCTGGAACCAAGTCTCTTTGCCGTTGGAGGGACACCCTTTACTAGCTTACGAGTCACCGTCTTCTCATTCTGGGGGTGAAATTGGAGTGTGGGAAGAACCGTCGAGGTGGCTGCCTGGTCGCTTCCTCTCGTGACACGCTGTGCCGCGCGCGCCTGCTTAGCGTAGGTACTTAGTGGCCGTGCGTTTCTCGATTTTACCCTTCCTGTCTCAGGTGCTCCCGGAATCGGGATCAGTGCGTGTTTCTCCCCAGACTCTTCCCGTCAGGGACGAGGAGGGTAAGCTCTGGTCCCGTTTCGCAGCCTGTCCTTCCCCGCAGCCGCCTTGTAAGAAGTCACCGTGTTAAGTGTGCTCGTTAGGAAGTCAGAACTCGATTCAAGTGCCAGGCTCTTGGGATGGCCGAAACACTGGGGCGGGACCGAAGCGTCGGATCGCATTCCTTGAACTTTCTGGAAGGTGGAAGCGTTCGGGTCATTGAAGTGATGTGGGCGTTGTGTAGTTTCGGGGGGGAGACCGGTGGGTTCGCCTTGACCTCTGCGAGCACGACTCGGCGGAAGGTAGCTGCGGGAAGAGTTCATTCAGCCACCGTCGGAAGGAGCTCTTGGCACACACAGCGAGCGAGGTGGACCGTTCCAGCTGTGCCAGCCAGTCCGTCATAACAGCGGGAATCCTCTCTAGAAAGGGCACGTAGTAGCGTGAGCAGAGTGGCCCTCTCTGCGAGCGAGTTCCAGAAGGAGGAGCAGCCTTGGTTCCGTCAAGAGTAGGGATACGGTTCTCCTTTCTTACTGTGTCACCTGCAGGCTCGAGGCCCTTCAGTGACACAGGTGGGGTCGTCCTCGGAATTTGCGGAAATGGGGCTACAAAGACGTTTAGCCAGGAGCTTGCGACTGGGCAGCGGGTTTCCCGACGGTCGGAGAGCCTCCCGGCTCCCTCGTGGGCCGGGCAGCGCTGCGCTCTAACTGCAGGATGCTTTTCCGAAAGCGGCTCGTCGGGGTCTTGTGTCTTAAAAATAATGCTGTAATTGTAAAGGCGATACAGCGCGGGGCGCCTGGGGGGCTCGATGAAGCGTCCGACCCTTGGTTTCAGCTCAGGTCATGATGTCACGGTTCGTGAGCTCTCCAGCCCCGCGTCGGGCTCCGTGTCTCCCTCGCTCTCTGCCCCTCCCCTACTCTCTGTCGCTCTCAAAAAACATAGTTAACTTAACAAATATTACAGCTTATTCTGTTTAAAAAAAAATTCAAACCCTAGCGCGGAGCGTGAGGTCTGAACACTCACCGTACTCCCTTTTGTCCCAGAGCCAGTGTCCGGGGTCGGTGTTAGCGACTGGCCGTGGGACCGTTTCACCGTAGCGCCTGAGAGGCGTGCAGGCCCCCCGTGAGAGCGGGCCCGTTCCAGGGTTCAGGCGTCAGCCCCGTCAGGCCGCCCTCGCTTCTGACCCCCGCCGCAAGCGTTGGGGTTCTCAGCACCAGCTTCGGGCCCGATCGCTGTTGAGAAGGACTCAAGAACTTGGGGACAGCTGCTGTGCTCCCAGCTGGGGTTTCTACGGGTAGAGGGTGAAGGTGAGAAGCAGCCCAGTGCAGAGGCTTCTGGCTCAGAGCCCGAGGAAGGAGCCGGGGCGAGGCGCGGGTCGCCTTCCCTCTCGGGTTCAGGATGCGTCTCATTCCCCGCGTCGGGGAGACCGTACGCGCGGGGTCCTGCCGGCGGGGGAAGCTCCTGGGGGCCTTGGTGTTCGGTCTTCATCGGGATCCATTGCACCAGCGCCAGCGGTTGAGTCCGTGAGTGCGCGTGCTGGTTCCGCGTGGCCCAGAGACCCCGGGGCACCTTGCCGGTCGTCCCGGGGTGGCCAGCTCCCGCCCACATCGGACTGTCGGCCGGGGACAAAGGCCGGGCCTCCCGTTGGGCCAGGCCGAACTTTCGATCACACAGGATCCTTCCTTCTCCCACGGTCCCTTTCTGCTTAAAGATACACTCGTTTGCTTCGCCCCTGACCAGTGACTTCCTGCTGGAACACGGGGGAGACCGAGCCCTCCAGGAGAGCCCTCGCAAGGCCGACTCTTCTCTCGCTAAGCTGACCCTCGGTACCCGTCAGGCTTTTTCTTTCCTTTACGTCTGAGGAGGAGAGACTCCCTCTTCCCGTGAACTCCGTGTCTGTCCTTTGGTCACGGGACCGGCATTCGGTCGTTTCCTCTTACTTTTGCCGCTTCGATTTCTCTTCCACTAGCTTCTTCGCCTGTCTCCGGACGCGTCCTTGTCTTCCGATCGTAGCTCTGCTTACTGCTAAGTCGTATGCCACTCTTGAGAAACCCTGCTAGAATCTTCTTGTCTAACAAAATCCGATCCTGACGGGCCCAGGACGAGGCCTCATCCTGGCGCCGGGCGCCCTCCAGTCCCCTGAGCGCAGCGGGGTTGTGGTGCGCGCTTGATTCGTGAATCATTTGGCCGAGCGGAGGGCGAGCTTCCTCAGCGTGGAGGAGACAGCAGCAACAGAAGCGCAGGGGTAACAGGGCGCAGTGGGGGAGCCGGCGTGAGCACCGCGCCCGAAAAGGAAGGGGAGCCAGATTCCGGGGGTCCTCGAATGCCAGGGGCACGGCTAACACGTTGGGTACCAGACCGACTCTCTGACGCACCCTGTGGCTTTTGGTGATGGCTCCGGCCGCGGCGTAGGGGGCGGTGGGATCTGGCGACCCTGGAGAGGAGGAGCCTGCAGAGGTCCATGCCAGAGGTGCCTGAACTTGGTCACGGGGAGAGCCCAGAAGGGAGGGGCCCTAAGCGGGACGTGTCCGAGCACGCAGGGAGGGGTGGAGGGTGGTGTGTCTAGAGGGTGAGAGGTACTTGATAAATACCGATTGCCTGAGGGGTGCTCGTGGTACCCGGGAGGAGAGGCGGGCTGCGTGTGCCGCTGGGGTGCGGTTTCCCCGCCACGCCCAGTGAGGGTGGGGGGCAGGCAGGCGGGAGAGAGAGGCTCAGTGTCTCTCGAGGCAGCCTCTTACGGTCTCGTGTCTGTGCTGAAATGTTCTGAATTCTTGCAGTTCCATATTCCCTAATTCAGTGTATTCATTACAGAGTGCATTTTCTAAAGCCAAGTGCCCTGGGAGGCGGTGTATTTTAATGGAAGAACATTCTGGAGTCAGAACGCGCTGCATCCACCCTTTACTGGCTGTGCGCTCGGGCAGGCCACCGGGGCTCTGAGGCTTCACCTGCTCGCGCCTGCAGTGAGCTGACACAGGGCCTTGCTTTTAGGGTAGCAGCCGACCTCCACGGCATGACGTGTGCAAAGTCCCTGGGGCCCACGGGAGGCGCGTAGCGGTTGGCCTGTCTGATGTTTTACATTGCCCATAGTTTGCAGCTAGAGCTCGCTGTATTAGCAGCACGTCAGATGCTCAGAGTGTTTCGGATTTGGGCGAGTCGGATGTTATAAAAGTTCATTTCATTTAATCATTTCTGGATTTAGAATTCCCGAGGGTTCATTTACCGTGTTGGGATCTTTAAAAAAGCTGCTGCATTCGACTTTCGGAGACAGGCTGGGGCCCTCGCACAGGGATGGCCGTGGAACCTCCGGCGTACCGGCGAGCGGGTCCTTGAGAGCACCTCATCCAGCCCGCGCTCCGGGTGACACGCTGGAAATGGAGACTCGCCCAGAAGCATAGGTTTCTCTCCTCCTCCGCTTCTTCCTCTCCCCCCTTAACCCTTCCGCGATTCTCCTCGTCTGCTTTTCCCAAGGCTCCCGGACTTCCGGCCGCGCCCCGCTCCCCCACCCCGGCCAGATCCCACTCCGTGCCCTTCGTGTGCCTGAGTCTTCCTCGGCACGCTCCTGGCCTCTCGCTCATTCACTCCACAGACCCGTGGGGCGTGCGCGGGGGCGGGCCGGGACTTTGCAGGGAGCGGGGCGGTGGGACAGCCCCGCGGTGGGGAGCTCCGCGGGCCCCGGGTCGGGTGGAGCTGGAGACCTGGAGACCGCAGGGAGGCCTCTGGCTGTTACTCTGACGGCAGAGGCCTCCCTGGGTGGCTTTAAGTAAGCGAGGAGTCTGATGTGATTTATATCCGGGAAGGCTCGCTCGCTAGCTCGGGGTGGACCGTGGGGGGAGGGAGGCAGTGGCCGCAGGGACCGAGAGTGCTGGGGAGGCGCCCTGCCTGCGGGCGGTGGAGGAGGCCCACTTGGACCGGGCTGGGAGATGGCGCCCCCATGACCTGCTGAAGGGTTCATGTGAGGAGGAGGGGGAGGGAGTTCAGTGGGGAGCGGCTCCGGTGTTTTGACCTTGAGGACTAGCCGCAGGTGCCGCCCGTGGAGCGGTGAAGGTCGTAAGGGCCTGGCGGCCGTAGGGCTTGTTGGGGAGCCATCCGCACTCAGTGACGCAGGTCAGTTTCAGAGCTTGCCGGATGTGTGTGTCGTCAGCAGCAGGTCCGTGGGCCTGGGAGCCCCGGTGGTTGAGAGAGAGAGAGAGTGTAGATAAAGGGAAAACCCAGGGCCCGGCCCTGGCTCCGCCACCGAGCCGTCGATGAAGGGGGGCCCGGGAGGAGACAGCGGCGCGACCCCGCACTCCCGCGAGCGGCTCCTGGCCTGTGCGTTTCTCCGTTTGTCGCCTCCCATCGGCAGTGTCCCGGGCCTGCTCTAGAGTGGTTACGTATTTTAGTGTCAGAGACCTTTCTGGAAACCTTAAATAAGTTTATTGTTCACGGTACGGATGATGCGCCAGCGTATTACTGAGACTTGGCTTCAGTTAGCGTAATGTTCTGTTGCTTTTTTGCCTGAAACGTTAATATTCTGTTCTTTGGACTCGATGGTTTGAGAAGATGGTGGTTTTGTACGGCATACGTTATTGGAAGGGTTCGAAAGCACCAACTACATCTTTCATGATTGCAAACTGACGGAAAGAGCGTTTGGGAACATAATTGCCAGAAATAACGCTAGAGCAGGTGACGGCCGCGCCCTTCTTCCAGCAAGTTCAGCTGGGACTCCGCGGTTCCCAGTCTTCCTGCTCCAGCCCGGCTCGCGTAGCGTCCAGCCTGAAGGTCGGCGCCCCGGGCCTTTCCCTTCACATCCTTCCGGGTCGCAGCCTGTTTGCAGAGCCCCGAGCCGGAGCTGACTGTCCCCCCGAAGGGCCCTCTGCGCGTCCCGGAGCTGCCCTGCTGATCAGCCTCAGCCTGACCTGCTGCCTCGTCCCTTCCTCCAGACCTGCTGCCTCGTCCCACCAGGACCTCCAGCCACCCTGCGCTCCGCAGCGAGTCACGGCAGCCCCAGGCTCGCCTGTGATCCCCGGGGTCCATCGTATCACCAGGCACAGTGGCTGCTCTCCAGCCCCGCGTGAGCCTTCGGGTGCTGAGCCGGGCTTTGGGACGGCAGAGCAGCCAGCCCCCTCGCGATGTTAGAAAGGGGGGGCCTGGGCCCGCCACTTCCCGGGCTGCCCCCCTGCAGCTCCCCTTCTGGCACGTGTGGCGCCCACAGCCTGTGGTTACTCTCTGCCCCGAAAACGGAGCTATGGCGTGTGAGCGGCCGCGGCTTCCGCCCGTCTCCGTGGTTTTCCAGACCCCCTGCCCCGCGTGGCTTCCGCTGTCTCGGGAACCAGGATCGTGCCCCGCATCTGCGAACTTGGACCCTGGTCCTCTCAAAGCACAACCCTGCCGTGACCTCAGGTACTTCTGTGGTGGCAAGGCGGGTTCAGATGGTAGAGAATCAGAAAGCAGCAGCGGCAGGAGCAAGCATGGCGGGGCCTGGTGGCTTAGGCTTTCGTCGTCTGCGTCTTGACTGGCCTCACTGCACGTGGATTCTTCACCGTTTCCGTTTAACCAATGGGGGCTGTGGTAGGCTTTTAATAGCGTGGCACAGTCACACCAAGGTGCAGTGCGGCGAGACCCGGGTGGAGCGTCTGTGGGTCCCGGCGGCCCAGCTGCAAACGGGGCTGCCGGACGGCGTGGCTCTGGCCCCGCAGGCTACGCACACGTGAAGGTTTTGGCTTACGGTACATCTCACCGTAACTGTGTTTTCTTAGACTTTCGTAGTGCTTCTTTTCTTTTGCGTGCTTGATCGTAAGAATACGTTCAATAATTGTGTTCACTGGCTGTTTCTCTCCTCGTGAGGCCTCAGGTCACCAGCAGGCTCTGAGGAGTTAAAGCTGGGGGGAGTCAGAAGTTACCCACAGGTTTCCGACTGTTCGTGGGGACGGCGTCCCCAGCCCCGGGTTATTCAGGGGTCCCCGTGCGTCTTTAGGGCCATTGTAGCACTGCAGGAGACGGTGCGTGAGGGCGGAAGCTGAGAAGCAGAATCCCCTTTGCTTTTCCTTCCAGCTGCGAGGATCCTCGACTGACGTGCGCTTTGGAAAAGCGCTTCTCTAGTCCCCCCCCCTCCCCCCCCTCCGGCTCTTCCAGTACCTGCGGTGGGGGGGAGTGTCTGGAGGGGGTTGGGGGGGAGGTGCTGACCTCTCCAGCCTTCCTGCTCTTACCCAGCCCTTCCGGCTCCCTTGCTGGCTCTTCAGACCCCTTCCGGGGCTCCAGCCCCACGCTTCTGTGGCCCCTTGGGTGGTCACGTTCGTTCCCACTTGGCTCGTCCCCTCTGTGCGGCGTCTTTCTGGGTCAGGGTCGGGGGGGGCGGGGAGCGCAGAGGACCGCGTGCTGGTGTCTCCCACAGGTACCTGTAACTCCGTGAGGCCGTCTCGGGCTCTCTCCGGAGTCTGCAGCTCCTCGTTCCAGAAGAATTTGTCGGGGCAGCAGTGTCCCTGAGTCCCTTTCACGTCCTTGGATTGTGCCCCAGCCGCCCCCTGCCCTTGGTCCCTGCTAGGCCTTTCCTCCCCGGGCCTGACTCCCAGCCGGATGCGCACAGGCCCCGCCCCCTCTCGGCCCTGGCCTGCGCCTGCGCTGCTCTCGGCGGCAGCGGCCTCCTTCCGTCCCGGTCTCGCCTTGTTGCCACTTTTATTTTAAAGCATCTGTCTCTTTACAGAGTTCTGGTGCCTCCCATTCCAGCGGAAGGAGTCCAGGCCTCCAGACTCCTTCACTGGCCGTTCCGAGCACCTTGTCAGTGGCCCCAGTCTGCCCGTCCCCTTCCGTCTCTCCCTTCCCTTCTCCTTCAGCACGCGTGCCTCTCACGCCGGGTCTTCTCACGCCCTTCTCTCCGGTCTGTACCCTGGCTGGTGTCACGGCCCACCACGCGGTCTGTGCTCCTGACGCTCTCTCCGGCTCCTCCAGACAGAATTAGCCCTTGTCCTCTCTCCCTCCTCACACCTTGCTCCTAATCTGGGGACAACACCTAGCACATTATATACCGGCCTGCTTGCCACCTCTGCTGGTCTGCGAGCTCCCGCGGGTAAAGCTCCTGTCTGTGGTTGTGCGTCCAGGGGGGGGGGGGTGCTGGTGTAGAGGGGGCGGTGCTTGGAGCCCCCCCCCCCGCCCCGTGTTTGAATTAAGTAGCTCGCTCATGGCTTCTGTTTGCGTCGTGTGCTGCTTCTGTGCCTGAAGCGGAGAGTTGCTTATTCCTGCTTTTTATAGGTCATCAGTGGGTGTCTGAATACGAAAGCCATAACGAGTTTAAACAGCACTGGAATATAAACATGAATACCGCGCTCTAGGCCAGACATTCTTCTCGCTGCAGTAGAGAAAGTAATTAGATCACGATTGTTTTCTTTTTAAGATTTTATTTTTTTAAGTAATCTTGACGCCCAGCACGGGGCTGGAACTCAGAACTCCAGGCTCGAGAGCCATGCGCTCCTCCCGCTGAGTCGGCCGGCCCCCTCTTGATGCTTTGGAAACTCCTCGCCAAGGAACACCGATGTCTTTGGCTTGTTTGTTTCCGGGGTGTGTTCGAGAATACATCTTCTGTTTGTAGCCAAGGTAAAAAGCGAGGAAAGAGGCTAAGAACCTTGTCCGGAGCGACGTCTTGTCAGAGACGTCTCGGCTCCGGAGAGCAGTTTCTGGAGGAAACATCTGGCTGGAACTCGGCCCCCGCTCGGCCTTTCCCACCCGCCACACGCACCCCTGCTGGTCCCTTTGCTCCCGTTCCGTCTTGTATTGAAGCGTAATTAAGGTCCGGTGAAAGGGACGATTTTAAGTGTACTCTCGATTGTTTTGGGTTTTGTTTAAACAGCTCCTTGACAGACGCTGTGTCCCTCTCTGGACACGGGGCCTTTCCGTCAGCCGAGGAGGCGGCCTCGGGCTCGTCTCCCGCATTCCCCTCGCGCTCGAGCCCGCTTCGCTTCCTTAGAAATAAAGCCGGGTGTCATGTGGACGGCAGAACGCGGCTGAGATTGGTCCCTGCCGTCCAGGCCCCAGCAGTTTTTCCCTCTCTGTTGCCGAGAAGGCGGCCGTTGGACGGGCATACCCGAGTGTGTTCATTCGTCCCTGGCGCTGCAC
This sequence comes from Paradoxurus hermaphroditus, assembly GCA_004024585.1. Taxonomy (NCBI): domain Eukaryota; kingdom Metazoa; phylum Chordata; class Mammalia; order Carnivora; family Viverridae; genus Paradoxurus; species Paradoxurus hermaphroditus. The sequence continues at coordinate 23,045 of PITB01022739.1, forward strand.
GCGTGGCTGGTTTCTAGTTCGGAGGGTGTGAACGAAGCCGCGTGCACGGTGCTGTCCGCGTTCGGGTTCACAGTCACCCCTCCTGGGTAAATACCTCGCAGGAGAATTGTTGAGTCACAGGGTGGGGTTTAACTTGGAGAAAGTGCCAGGCCGCTTCCCGAAGTGGTTGCTGTGTTGGTTACTTTTTAAACCTTATCAAGTAATTGGGAATTCGGTCTCATTGTAGAGATTCTGCTCTAAACGTGATGTCTAAGAAGTTTGGTGTTTGGCAAAGCTGGTTTTATATTAAAACGTTATTATGTAAGCCTGTTTGAAAATAGTTCAAAGTATTATTACGTATTTACAGTTGTTGGTTATTGCATAGATATTTGACCATAGTTACTATATATAAAGATTGCATTAAAAAAATCCCCCTCCCCCATTAGTTTCAGCGGCTTGGGAGTCATGGTCGCGTTTGTTCCTTACAAGTTCAGAAGGGGTTCAGAGCTGCAAAGGTGCTGGGGACAGTGGCCCGTGGGTGGAGGCGGAAGGGCAGGCAGGGAGCCCGTCGGGTAAGTGCTGAGGGAGAAGCCGCTTTGGAGGAGTCTTGCAGGGGGTGGTAGGTAGGGGAGATGACAGGGCCCGGCCCCGGCGGGGGACGGCAAACTCAAGGCAGAGCAGTGAGCAGCCTCCACTCTGCTCTGGAGAGTCTGGTGGCAGAGACCGGGGGCCCTGGGAGAGGCACCTGCCACCTCCCCACCCCTGGCCGCTCCTCCTCCCCGCCGCCTTCCCTGCCAGCCTCCCGGCGCCCTAGTCAGGGGTCCTGGTTTCAAGAGAGAGACGCCGACGGAGGGTTTGCTTAAGCAGAAGACTAGTCTCTGGGAAGGAGATGGGGAAAGAGCGGCGAGGCGCCGGGGCAGCGGGCCAGCGATAGTGTCTTCTTCTCTCTGCCGACGTCTCTTTGTCGCTTAGCTCTCCTTCTGGGAGAGGTCCTCAGTCTCTTGTCCAATCTGTTTTTAAAATTCTGTCATCATTTTTATTTTCAGTAACTAGGAAGTTCTCAGAATGTTCCTCTTTTGTTTTGCAGATATGACTTCTTACTTCTTCTTAAGTTTTCCCCCTGCGTCTTGCCTGCTCTGTGTTTCTTTCTGGGGCCCCAGCCTTTCATGAGACCTGTTTGGGGCTTTTTTCAGAACATCTGAGCCGTGCGTAAGTCAAAGCGCTATGCCGCACACCTCGAACACCCACGGGGTTGCGTGCCGATTATATTTTGGAAAGACCGGAAATAAATGGGGAGCTTGAAAAAAGTCTCATGAAAAGAGCTGTGCTGGAAATAAAGACTCTTTATGTTGGGGCTCCTGCCCGTCGTGGTATCTTTAGGCTTCGTTTCTCAGGGCCACCCACGAGTGCTTCCAGAGACGTCGTGTCTGGTCGCCCACCTGCCAGTGACCGGGGCCGGGAGGGAGACGCGGACGGGGACTTTCTTCCTTCCGTGGGCGGTCCTCTCGCGGCTCCCCGTTTTCCTCGCTGCTTTTCTCCCTCCGCAGCGGCCGGGTGTTCCTGTCCCCCCCCACACCCCCCTCCCCTCGGTCTCCCTCTCTCCCGCTTTCTCTGTGATTCTTCTGCTGTGGCTGCTAAAGCACCTGTTGGCTTTTGAAGCACAGGCTGCTCAGGTTTGGCTCGGGTTGTCCCTGGGGCTCTCCCCAGGAGCTGGCGGCTTAGCGACTCGTGTTCCACGCTGGGGCGGGGGGGAGGGGATCGCTTTGCGTCCAGAGGTGTCCATCACTTCGTCGTTTCCTAGTGACGGAAGGGCAGAGGAGTGATGACGTCACGGTCCCGGGTGGTTCCGAGTGACAGAACTCGCCATGTCAAATGTGACGTTGGTCACGCAGCTCCCCGGGGTGCTCACAGCCTAAGAGACGGCGCGTACTTCTGCTGCAAGTGAAGTGACCTTTCGCGTCCCACTCGACTGTCTTTCAGGTCCTGTCACATAGGACACTATGCACCTTCAGGTCCTGAAGAAGAGGCGCAAAACGTCCCAGTAATGTTCGGAGATCGTTCGTGAGGTAAGCGAGTGACCCCGGTTACCCGTGTGGCCGCTGCCCCCTTTCTGACGCGGGCGCGGACTGGGTTCACGGGCCGGCGGTTGGTGCGGCGAGACGGTCCTCCTTCCGCCTCGGGGCTTCGGCCTGCTCGTCCGCCCTGGAGGGGCTCCGCGCGGCCATCCGTGAGCCACGAGTCTCAGGGGACGAGGCGAGCGCCGAGCGGGACTTAGCGAACCCCGTCCCCTCCCGTCGCGGGGATCTGCCGTGCCGCCCGCCGGGTTCTGGGGAACCGCCTGGGGTGGGAGCGTCAGCAGCGCAGACAGAACCCCGTTAACCGGCCGTTACGGTCAGGCGACGGTGACGTGCCATCCGCTTGCCCGCCGGTCGAAGCGCGCTGCTCTCGGGCTCCCTCCGAAGCGGTCTGCAGGTCTCGGACGTGGGTGACGGCGCGCCCGAGCGGGAAGGGTTCGCGCCCTCGCCCCGGGGGCGGCCGCCTCGTCCAGCGTCCCGGGTGCTGTCCCGTGCGTGGCATCTGCGCCTCGGCTCCGTGCGGAGGGCTGCCGCTCCCCTACCCCCCCCCCCCACCGTCGGCTCCGCGCAGTGCGAACACGGTGGCCCGGCAGAGCGCGCGCTGGATTGCCGAGCCCCGCGTGTCTCCGGCCGCACCCTGCCGTGTCCGCTGCTTGTTTCCTGGGCGGTCGGGGGACTTCGGGGTCTCAGCTTCTTTCCCGCTGCCTTTGGGTGGAGCTTCCAAACGTGGCTGTGACGTGCACAGACGGCACGTGGCAGCGTCCTCACAGGCGCGTGGAGGAGCGTCCCCTCACGCCCAGGGTCGGGCACGTGGGCGCTTCTCCCGCAGGGACACGCCGGCCGCCCGCGGTCCAGGTGAGGGCGCGCCCCCGGCACGCCCCCCCGGAGCGCCCAGCGGGACTGTCGGCGTTCGGCGTGCGCGCCGCTAGGGGACCGCCGGGACTGCTGTCCGTCCATCCGGGGCCACGTCCTGCTGGCGGGGTGGCCATGACGCAAATTGGATGCCGGCCGGAGGGGCCCTCCAGCCCCGGGCCTTGATGTGTAGTCACGACTCGCTGAGGCCCGCTGACGGAATCGCTGTGAAACTGAACTGCTGGAATCGGAGAAGGCACCGGTTTCTTGCGGGCACGTCTGCCGAATAGAACGTGCACTCGCTGGGGCCCAGTGGCACGTGCGCACCGACGGGCCCGGCCGGGGGCTGAGACGCGCAGAAGCCCTCCGAAGGTGGAGGGGGGTCTGTGCTGCGGGCAGCGCTGGCGAGCTCGTCCCGCCCGAGAGTTCCAGGGAAGGGAGAAGCGTCCGGTCACTGCCTCGGCCCTGACAGGAGTGGGCCGGACCGGGGGTGTGGCGGAACCCGCGAGCCCCGTCCTCAGATGGTCACACCCGGTGCGCAGAAGCCCCTCTCCGCGCGTGCTCATCAGGGGCGCAAGGACCCGTCAGCGTGCGGGCCCTGTGGGGCACGGGGGCTCCTGCGGACCGAGTGGGCCCTCGGGAAGGCAGGCGGCCGGGCCGGGCCGCTGGGGGGTCAGGAAATGCTGGCCGGAAGGCTGGCTGTGATCCGTCCATGCTCTTTTTATCGTTCGTGTTTTCTGCGTCACTCGGAAAAAACCTTCAAGGGAAGCGTGTCCGACCTGCGAGCCGGGTTATCTCCCCGACTGAGGAGTCCGGGTCTGGCCCGGCGCCGGCGCTCACTTGTGC
>PITB01022740.1:0-26831 GCA_004024585.1 Paradoxurus hermaphroditus
TTTTTTTTTCAGTTTTCTCATTGCTGTTTGGAGGAGAAAATTTGGGTAGGTCCTGTAGATTTGTGAGCTCACTCTAAATGTGTTAAATCAACATCTCAGAGGATTGGGTCAAAAAGCTACATTTTTATAAGCAAGTAATTATAATCCCAAGTGATTGTTACCATACCCTAAAATTTGAGAAATCGCCACTTCAAAATCATTGTTTCGTCACCACATTTAAAAAATCAGCCTTACCGAGCAGAAAACCAGTGGAATTTATATAATACCAGAAACTGTAAGGACCTCAGAACCTGCAAGCAATGGTCCTATCGCTCTTTTCTTGCTTTCTCTTACCACTTCCCCAAAGAGAATAGAAAACATCTCTAATCTTAGGGATCCCATATCCAAATAGTATAGAAAACACCACAAGAGTCCAATATCCTTGCTTTCCCTAGGTGGATACGCACAGTTTACACTGTTTCTTAATAATATTTTAAGTAGTCAGTGATATTGTGGTGGTGAAAAGTTAGTTGGCCAAAGTGAATACATATTTGCAGTTCAATCTTCATTAACTTAGCCTGAGAGAGTGTACAGGTAAACTTATTTTCCAAAAAGGCTTAATGTTAGGAAACTGCTTTGCCAGGTGGGTGTGAGGATTTTGGGAAACAAGATAGAAGCTGTTTAGGAGGGCAGTTTCTGCCTCAGGGTGCTGGCCTGGCTCCTTCACTCAGTAGCTGTGCGGCTTTGGGCTGATTTCTTAATACCCCTAATTCTCATTGCCTCATGTGGAAAGTGAGCATACTAGTGGTATGTATTCATAGGACTGCTGTGAAGATTAAGTGCAATAATCCAAGAAAAGCTGTTAGCATAATACCTAGTATGATGTAAGTAGGAAACATGCAATATGGTCTGATTATAATTTTTATTATGATGATATGGGCATAAAGTGCTCAGCATAGTGGCTGTTATATAGCACATGCCCTCAGTCTGTGCTTCTCAATACAGTAGCCTCTGTCTACTTGTGGCTACCGAACCCTAGAAGTGTGGCTAGTCTGAATTGAGATGTGCTGTGAGTATAAAACTCGTACTGAATTCCAAAGACTTAATACATTTAAAAAGTAATAAAATATCTCATTAAATGTCCAGAAAAGGACGCCACAAAAAAAAGAAAAAAGAAAATTACAAGCCAATATCCCTGATGAAAATAGATGCAAAAATCCTCAATAAAATATTAGCAGACCAAATTCAACAATGTAACAAAAGGATCATACACCATGATTAGATGGGATTCATTCCAGGTATGCAAGAATGTTTCAACGTATGAAAATCAATTAATGTGATACACCACATTAATGGAATAAAGGATAAAAAAATGATCATCTCAATAGATGCAGAAAAAGCATTTTACAACATTCGTACTCTCTCATGATAAAAACTCTCAACAAACTAGAAATAGAAGGAAATAATCTCAACACTATAAAGCCCATGGCTAACATCACACTCAGTGGTGAAAAACTGAAAGCTTGTCCTCTAAGATTAGGAACAAGACAAGGATACCCATTCTTCCCGTTTTTATGCAACATAGTATTGGAAGTCCTAGTCATAGAAATTAGGCAAGAAAAAGAAATTAAAGGCATCCAATTGGAAAGGAAGAGGGAAAACTACTGTTTGCAGATGACATGATACTATTTAAAAAAAACCAAGACTCTACCGAAGAACAGAACTAATAATTCAGTAAAGTTGCAGGATACAAAGTTAATAAACAAAAAGATGTTGCATTTCTATACACAAACAATGAATTATTGGGAAGAGAAATGAAGGAAACAAGCCTGTTTACAATTGTATCAAAAAAGAACAAAATACCTGGGAATAAATCTAATCAAGGAGATGAAAGACCTGCACATTGGGAACTATAAGACATTGAGGAAAGAAATTGAAGACACGAATAGATAGAAAGATATACCATGTTCATGGATTGAAAGAATTAATATATTGTTAAATGTCCATACTGCCCAAAGCAATCTACAGATCCAGTGCAACCCCCATCAAAATTCTAATGGTATTTTTCACAAAACTAGAGCAAATAATTCTAAAATTTATATGAAACCACAAAAGACCCCAAGTAGCCAAAATAATCTTGAGAAAGAACAAAGCCAAAGTTCCCTGATTTCAAACTATGCTATACTATAGTAATCAAAACAGTATGGTATTGGCATAAAACCAGACACATAGATAAATGGAACAGAATAAAGAGCCCAGAGAGGCACCTGTCTGGCTCAGTCAGAAGAGTATGCTGCTTTTGATCTCGGGGTCATAAGTTCAAGCCCCACGCTGGGTGTAGAGGTTAGCAAAAAATAAACTTAAAAAAAAAATAAAGAGGCTAGAAATAAACACACACATATTTGGTCAATTTATTTACAAGGAAGAAAGCAAGAATACCCAATGGGGAAAGGACAGTCTTTTCTATAAATAGCATTGGGAAAACTGAATAGCCACATGCAAAAGAATGAAACTGGGCTGCTGTCTTACATCGTATACAAAAATTAACTCAAAATGATCAAAGACTTCAATGTAAGAACTAAAACCATAAAGCTCCTAGTAGCAAACATAGGTAGTAAGCTCCATTACTCTGGTTTTAGCGATGCTTTTTTGGATCTGACTCCAAAGGCAAGAGAAACAAAAGCAAAAACAGACAAAAAGAATGACATCAAATTAAAAAGATCTGCACAGCGAAGGAAACCATCAACAAAATGAAAAGGGAGCTTGCTGAATGGGAGAAGTTATTTGCAAATCATTTGTCTTATAAGAGATTAATATCCAAAACATATTGGGGACTTCACTCAATAACAAAAACCCAAACGATCCTATTAAAAAATGGCCTAAGGATCTAAATAGACATTTTTCCAAAAAAGACACCCAGATAGCCAATGAGTACATGAAAAGATATATCACTAATCATCAGGGAAATGTAGGAAAAACCACAACGATATACCACCTTCCACCTGCCAGAATGGTTATTTTAACACACACACACACACACACACACACCCCAAGAAATAACAACAAGTGTTGGGGAGGTTGTGGAGGAATGGGAACCCTCATGCACTTTTGTAAGAAATTGGTGCAGTCACGATGAAAAACAGTATGCAGTGCCCTTAAAAAATTAAAAACAGAAATACCAAGGGCACCTGGGTGGCTCAGTTGGTTAAGCATCGGACTCTTGATTTCAGCTCAGGTCATGGTCTCATGGTTCGTGAGTTTGAGCCACGCATCAGACTGTGCACTGGTGGTGCAGAGCCTGCCCGGGATTCTCTCTCTCCCATCTCTCTCTACCCCTACCCCACTTGCTCTCTCTTTCAAAATAAATAAATAAACTTAAAAAATGTTTGAAAGACTAAGAACAAACTGAGGGTGAGGGGGGGGTGAGCAAGGGGGGAGAGGGGGTGACAGGCATTAAAGAGGGCACATGTTGGGATGAACACTGGGTGTTATATGTAAACCAATTTGAAAATAAACTATTTTTTTTAATGTTTGAAAGAAAAAACAATAGCATGTGACCCAGCAATTCTACCACTGGGTATCTATCCAAAGAAAGTGAAAACATTAATTCAAAAAATATATGCACCCCTATGTTCATTGCAGCATTACTTAAAATAGCCAATATATGGAGACAACCTAAGCGTCCATCGATAAGAACATATAAAGAAGATGTGGTAAATGCATACACTGGAGTAATACTCAGCCATAGGAAAGAATGAAATCTTGCCACTGTGACGACATGGATGGACCTTGAGGGTGTTATGCTAAGTGAAATAAGTCAGATAGATAAAGACAATTACTGCATGATTTCACCTATAGGTAGAACCTCAAAAACATACAAAAAAACTAAACAAAGCAAAACCCAGACTCATAAATACAGAGAAGAGATTGGTGGTTGTCTGGGCAGGGGACTGTGAAATACGTGAAGGGGATAAAGTACGAACTTCTAGTTATAAAATAAAAAAGTCATGGGATCTAATGTACAGCATGCAGAATATAGTCAGTAATATAGTTTTAATCTTGCAAGGTGACAGATGGTAACTAGACGTGTGCTGCTCATTTCTCAATGTATACAAATGTCAAATCATTAGTTTGTACACCTGAAACTAATACAATATTGTATGTCAATTATACCTCAATTTGTAAAAAGTTTCTATGGTGCTTGTATACTCTTTTGATAATATTTAGTATATATCGGGGCGCCTGGGTGGTTCAGTCAGTTAAGCAATCTGACTTCGGCTCAGATCGTGATCTCGTGGTTTGTGGGTTCGAGCGCCGCATTGGGCTCTCTGCTATCATGCAAAGCCCACTTGGGATCCTCTGTCCCCTCTCTCTCTGCACCTCCTCCACTCACACTCTCTCTCTCTTTCTCTCAAAAATAAATAAACATTAAAAATATATTTTGTATATATTGAGTTAAATAAAATATTAGAATTAATTTTACCTGTTTCTTTTTATCTTTTTAATTGTGGCTACTAGAAATTTTAAGTTTTCATAGGTAGCCTGTATTTGTGGTTTCCAAATAATTGTCTGTAAAACGTATTTTATTAGGCTTATGCTTAACGAATTTATTGAGTATCTACTCTAAGCCAGACCATGCAGAGACGAATGTGCCAAGTACCACAGGAGAACCCAGGGAGGAGAACTATGCCTAAGGCATCAGAGAGGCCTTCAGAAGGGAGGTGGTATCTGAGCAGGTGTTCACTCTCTCCAGAGATCAGCAGGAGGCTCTAGCGTGCTGGTTTGCTGTGAGTTTTTCTCCCTTCAAAACCTTTGCCCACATTTTAAAACCTATGAAAACCTGAAGCCAGGAAGGTCCTGTGTGCCCATGGCCTTCTCTCCAAGCAGGAAGTATCCTTGAGTAAGACACGGCTAGCCAATATATGGAGACAACCTAAGCATGTGCCCACACCACACGTGTCCTAGCCACACACAGACACTTCTATGTCCACGCCACAAGCTGTCTCAGAAACAAACAACTTTCTGCTTCCATGTTGGGAGTTTCATCATGACTGCACCAATTTCTTACAAAAGTGCATGAAGGTTCCCTTTCCTGCACATCCTCCCCAACACTTGCTGTTATTTCCAACAATGGTTGGACAACAGTATGAGTGTACTCAATACTACTAAACTGTATACTTGAAAATGGTTAAGATGAGGAGGCACCCATGTGGCTCAGTCGGTTGAGCGTCTGACTTTGGCTCAGGCCATGATCTGATGGTTTGTGAGTTCAAGCCCCAGCATCCGGCTTGCTGCTGTCAGCACAGAGCCTCTCTCTGCCCCTCCCCTGCTGGCACTCTCTATGTCAAAAATAAGTTAACATTTTAAAAATGTTTTTTAATGTTTATTTATTTATTTTTGAATGAGAGGGAACAAGGAAGGGGCAGAGAGAGAGGGGGAGACAAAGAATCCCAAGCAGGCTCCACACTGTCAGCGCAGAGCCCAATGTTGGGCTCAAACTCACAAATCGTGAGATCATGACCTGAGTTGAAACCAACAGTTGGACGCTTTAACTGACTGAGCCACCCAGGTGCCCCAGTAAACATTTTTTAAAAATGGTTAAGATGGTAAATTTTAATGTTTTGTGTATTTTACTACAGTTTAAAAAATTGAAAAATGAGAAATGGATATTGGGTGTTATCAGATGTTTTTCCTGCATTTACTGAGATGATCATATGGTTTGGCATTCTTCATCTTGTTACTATGGTGATATTATTTACTGAGTTATTAATGTTAAGCCAAGCTTGAATTCCTGATAGACCCCATTTTGTCATGATGGGTTATCTTTTTAATGTATTGTTGTGTTCAATACATCTGCTTAAGTTTTGCAAAGAATTTTTGCAATGAAGCTAATGAGTGATCCTGGTCTGTGGTTTTATTTGCTTGTGATTTTAAATTTTATTTTTTTCATGTTTATTTATTTTTGAGGGACAGAGAGAGACAGAGCATGAGTGGGGGAGGAGCAGAGATAGAGGGAGACACAGAATCCAAAGCAGGCTCCAGACTCTGAGCTGTCAGCACAGAGCCAGACACAGGACTCGAACTCAGGAACTGTAAGATCATGACCTGAGCCGAAGTCAGATGTCTAACCAACTGAGGCACCCAGGTGCCCCTATTTGCTTGTGATTTTAAAATCTGGTTTTGGCATTAGAGTAATGTTGGACTCAAAATATAAGTTAATGTATTGCCTCTTCAATTTTTGAAAGTTTGCATGGAGTTGATATTATTTTTTCCTTAAATGTTTAGTAAAATGATCACTGAAGACAATGTTTGGTAGAATTAACCAGTAAAGCCATATAGGTCTAAAATTTCCTTTGTGAGAAAATTTAAAAAAAAAACTTTTTAATGTTTATTTTTGAGACAGAGAGAGAGACAGACAGACAGAGTGTGAGCAAGGTAAGGGCAGAGAGAGGGAGACATAGAATCCCAAGCAGGCTCCAGGCTCTGAGCTGTCAGTACAGAGCCCACCGTGGGACTTGAACTCATGAACTGTGTGATCAGGACCTAAGCCAAAGTTGGACACTTAACCAACTAAGCCACCCAGGTGCCCCTTTTGTGAGACAGTTTTAAACTACAATTTCACTTTAATTAACAGTTACAGGGCTATTCAGGTAATCTATTTCTTCTTAAATGAGTTTTGGTAGTTTGTGTCTTTCAAGGAATTAGTTCATTTCATCTAAATTGTCAAATTTATTAGAGAAAAAAATGTTTGTAATATACCTCATTAACTTTTCAATAGCTGTAAAGTTCACCTCTCTCATTCCTGATATTGTTAAAAATTTTTTTTAGTGTTTATTTATTTTTGAGAGAGAGAGACAGAGAGAGAGACACAGTGTGAGTGGGGGAGGAGTAGAGAGAGAGGGAGACACAGAATCTGAAGCAGGCTCCAGGCTCTGAGCTGTCAGCACAGAGCCCGACATGGGGCTGGAATCCATAAACAAAGAGATCAGACCTGAGCCAAAGTCGGACACTCAACTGACTGAGCCACCTGGGTGCCCCTTCATCTTAACCATTTTCAAGTATACAGTTTAGTAGTATTAAGTACACTCATTATGTTGTATTACCATTGTCACCATCCATCTTCATACCAGGCGCCCCAATATTCCTGATATTGTTAACATATGTCTTCTTTTCTCTTCCTTATCAATCTGGCTGAAATTTTATCCATTTTGATGATCTTCCCAAATAACCAATTTTGGTTTCACTCATTTATTCCATCATTAATGGAAGAGAAAATCTTCACGTCACCCTATTTTAATTCTCTGATTGGTACTTTTCATTTTTTGACTTCCTGTTTATTTACTGATTTTTTTTTAATTAATGGTCTCCCCCAGAACGTAAGCTCCTTCAGAGAGAGAACTTACCTGATGTCTTCACAACTGTATCCAAATCCCCCTAGAACTTCTTGCCAAATTTCCCCCCTTGCCAAATTTCTCTAGAACTTTTCATACTAGTAATGTTGAGAGATGAGCTGAACATAAGAGTGTGTTTGTGAAAAGGCCTCCTCAAGGTGCCTGGGTGGCTCCGTCTGTTGAGCATCCGACTCTTGGCTTCAGCTCTGATCATGATCTGGGGGTCATGGGATCCAGCCCACATTGTGCTCTGTGCTGAGTGTAGAGCCTGCTTAAGACTCTCTCTCTCTCTCTCTCTCTCTCTCTCTCCCTTTCTCTCTCCCTCTGTCCCCCCTTCTCGTGCTCTAAAAGAAAAGAAAAAAGGAAAAATCCTCTTCGACAATTCAATATTTTCCCTCTTCCTGTAGAGAAAGTCATTGGTATAATAAGGAACAGATGCAACAAATATGAATGAGGGAAATTAGGGTGGATATTTAAGCTGGACCCTGAGATAGAGACAAACATCAATTCATGGAAAGAGAGTAACTGTCATCCCCAAAAGAGGGCACTACCACCATGAGAAAAGCCATAGAGGAAAAGAAAAAGAAAAAGAGTGTATTTAGCGGGAGTGACTCCAGCCTGTCTGCTCTTCTGCTACGTGGACAAGGGTGGACAAGGGACAGGAATCGGGGATAGAGTTGAAAGGTGAATTGAGACAGGTGGCAGAGGACATTGCCTACTAGAAGGAGCGTACGTTATAGTCCTCAGGCTTTAGCAACATGCTAGATATTTTTAACCTGGCAATAGTCAGTATGTAGGGAGCATTTAAGTGGGAAGAGACTTGCATCAGAAAGGCTTTTTAAAAGATTACTCAGGGGGCGCCTGGGTGGCTCAGTCGGTTGAGCGTCCGATTTCAGCTTAGGTCATGATCTCGCGGTCTGTGAGTTCAAGGCCCGCATCGGGCTCTGTGCTGGAAGCTCATCAGAGCCTGGAGCCTGCTTTGGATTCTGTGTTTCCCTCTCTCTCTCTGCCCCTCCCCAACTCATGCTCTCTCTCTCTGTCTCAATAATAAATAAACATTAAAAAAAAGGATATAAAAGATTACTCTGATTATTAATAAGGGAAATGCAAATTGACTACACAGTTTCTTCCCTATCAGATGGGCAAGCATTCTCAAGTTTGACCACAAACCATTGACTCTCATGTATTACTGGTAGGGGTGCAACAAGTGTGAGCTCTGTGGAATGGGTTTGGCCCTATCCAGTAAAACTATAAATGCACTTACCCCCTAACCCTGCAATTTCATTTTTAGGAATTTACCCAGAAAATATTCATCAAAGCCATATAAAAATAGTATGTATATGACTACTCATTCTGGAATAATTCATAATTGCAAAATACAGAGAATAGTCTAAATTACTTATACGGAAAGGAGGCTGGTTTAATAAAACTGTGTTATATCCACCGAGTGAAATACCAGGAAGCTGTAAGAGAAAATGAGGAAAATCTCCTTGACTTAATAGGGAGTGATTTCTAAGATAGACTGTTTTTTTGTTTTTGTTTTGTTTTTAAGTTTATTTATTGAGTTAAGTAATCTCTACACCCAACGTGGGGCTCAAACTCAAGACCCTAAGATCAAGAGTGTCATGCACTTCCGACTGAGCCAGGCACCCCCATTTCTAAGCTACATTGTGATATAGGTGCTGATACAGAAGCAACCTATGTGTCCACCGATGGGTGAATGGATAAAGAAAATGTGGTGTGTGTGTGTGTGTGTGTGTGTGTGTGTGTACATGTGTACACACAAGGAAATATTATTCAGTCATGTAAAAGAAGGGAGTTCTGCTATTTGTGACCACATGGATGTACCCTGAAGGCATTGTGCTAGGTGAAATAGAGAAAGCTGGGGTGCCTGGGTGGATCAGTCAGTTAAATGCCCAGCCTCAGCTCAGATCATGATCTTGTAGTTTGTGGGTTCGAGCCCCCCATCAGGCTTTCTTGCTTTCAGCGCAGAGCCTGCTTCAGATCCTGTGTCCCTCTCTCTCTACCCCTCCCCTGCTTGGGCTATCTCTCTCCCTCTCTCTCTCAAAAATAAATAAATGTAAAAAAAAAAGAGATAGAGAAAGCCAAATACTGTATGATCTCGCTTATATGTGGAATATAAAGAACAAACAAACTTACGGATCCAGAGAACAGTTCGGTGACTGCCAGAGACACTAGGAGAGTGTGTGAAATGGGTAAAGGTGGTTAAAAGGTACAAATTTCCAGTTATAAGATTTTTTTTAAGTCCTTGCTGGGGGAGGAGGGATGCCTGGGTGGTTAAATAACTGACTCTTGATTTCGCCTCAGGTCACGATCTCCCAGCGCACCCCAAGCACAGCTGCTTAGGATTCTCTCTCTCCCTCTCTCGGCCCCATCCCTGCTCACGCGCTCGCTCTCTCTCTCAAAGTAAATAAATAAATTAATTAATTAATTAATTAATTAAAAGTATCCAAGAAAAGAAAGTATTAGCATTAAAAAAAAAAGTCCTGGGGGTTATAATGTAAAACATGGTGACTATAGCTAACACACTGCACTGTAAAAAAAATGTTCTTAGTGTTTATTTTTGAAAGAGAGAGAGAGAGCATGAGCAGGGAAGGGGCAAAGAGAGAGGGAGACACAGAATATGAAGAAGGCTCCAGGCTCTGAGCCGTCAGCACAGAGCCCGATGTGGGGCTCGAACTCACAGACCGCGAGATCATGACCTGAGCCGAAGTCGGACACTTAGCCGACTGAGCCACCCAGACGCCCCCATACTGTATCGTATATCTGAAATTTGCTAAGAGAATAGATCTTGAAAGTTCTTGTCACGAGGAAAAATGTAATTACATTCAGCGATGGATGTTAACTGAACTTAAAGTGGTGATCGTTTCACAATATAGACATAGGTCAAATCATTAAGACGGGTACCTGAAACAAATACAATGTTATATGCCAATTTCAAATATATATATATATATATATGAGGAGCAGAAGTGGGGGTGGGGAGAGACCCAGAAGGAAATATGCTAAACTGTGGATATCGGCAACCTCTTGTCCAGAAAGTAGAAGTAGGGGTTTGGGCTGGGGGCGTGATAACTGAAGGAAGGCTTGTCTGACTCACTCTATAAATTTCTATATTATATGAGTCTTTTCTTAAAAGTCAGATTTATTGGGGTATAATTTACATACAGTAAAATTCACCCTTATTAGGCATACAATCCTGTGAGTTTTGACAAATACAGTCATGTTACCACCACCAAAATCAAGACTTAGAATATTTCCGTTGCCCTCGAAAAAGGTTCCTCATGCAATTTTATAGTCAGTCCTCTCCGGCACCCCCAGCCCTTGATCTGATTTTTGTTCCTTGCAAAACTTTGGTAGAGTAATTACACATTTGTGTACTACCCGTATAAATAAATGTTAATCTCAATAAGGTTATTTCTCTTCGTCCCATTATTCACACATGCTAATTTGGGGGGAGGGGAAAGGCAGGAAATATACACATGGAAATGGGAGGTAACTTCCAAAAACATCTTGGTGCATATTCTTCCAACTTCCTCAAGTAGACGCTGGGCCGAGCCAGACGGCGCTAATACGCGCCTTCAATATGTTTGCTTCCTACTCTCCAAATTGACTCATAGATTTTCATTTGCCTGAGTAACTGGCTAGTTATCCCAACAGCCTTTACTGAATGCAATGAGGTGAGGTTCTGTGGTCCTCGTGAGTGACGTAAGGATCTGTGTCCTGATGGTGACAGTGAGGTGAAGATGAGAGGCATCTCGGAGGTAGAATGGAGACAATTCAGCTGCTGGCTGGTTTGGACGGGGTGGGAGACGAGCCGTAAATGGGATGCCGACGTTCCTCAGGGAGTATTGGAAGTTTCATGACGTCATTGCAGGAATAGGAGAAGCCGGTCTTAGGGGCAAGATAATGAGTTCGGGTTTGGCACGTGGGGCTGCAGGAGACTCAGGGGTGACCAGAAATATCACTCTGGATTTGAGAAAGGGTCAGGGTTATGGATTTAAAATTCAGCGAGAGATGGTCGTTGACGTCAAAGTAGTAGAGACAGTCACTGAGGGAAAAGTACAGAGGGGAAAATGGGGACTTGAGGGTGACCTTGTGAATAACTCCATCTCAGGGGCGGTGGGAAAAAGAAAACATGCCGGTGAGGGGGGAGGAAAAAGGAGGGGTCTTCAAAGAGGCTGGTAAGCATTCAGAAGGTGAGTATCAGAGAAGGGGCTGGAATGCCAAGGGGTTCACACGGAAGAATGAGAACAGAGTAAGAGCTGCCATCCTGAAGCTGTCGGTGCACTTCCATCAACACGCTGGGGCAGAAAGTGAGAGGAGAGAGGACCCCGATCCTCCGCAGAGACCTGGGTCCATGGCTCTCACTTCCCTTTCGATCTGGGCAGGGGCTGGTGAGCGTAAGAACATGGCGGTCAGCAGTGTGTCATCTGCTGAACAAGGAGGAAAACCCCAACGTTACCCACTATGTCCCAGCGAGTGTATAAATGTCAGACACAGAAAATCGGATGGGACCCCTGACCCCCAAGCAAACACCCTGGGATGGATCGAGTAATTGGCACCAACCCTAGACTTCTCTATTCTAAGTCACCTGAGCGCCCACTGCCCATGGCCTTTTCTAATTAATTTTAATTAATTAGAAGCTATCGTTTCTTTCTTTCTTTTTTTTTAATGTTTATTTATTTTTGAGAGAGAGACAGAGAGAGAGCGCGAATGAGTGGGGAAAGGGCAGAGAGAGACAGAGACACAGAATTCCAAGCAGGCTCCAGGCTCTGAGCTGTCAGCACAGTGCCCGATGCGGGGCTTGAACTCAGGAACCGTGAGATCATGACCTGAGCTGGAGTCAGAGGCTTAACCGACTGAGCCCCCCAGGCGACCCTGAACTTCATTTCATTTCTGAAATGAAAAGGAAATGAGAGGTGCCTGACTGGCTCAGTTGGAGTAGTGAGCGACTCTTGATCTCAGGGTCCTGAGTTTAAGCCCCACACTGGGTGTAGAGATTACTTAAATAAAATAAATAAACTTAAAAAAATTAAAAGGAAAAGGAAATTAAAGTTATAAGAGATGTCTTTTAAAGTAGGAGGCTGTGGCACAGGTGTTGGGCGATTCTAAGGTTTTGGATGCTGGGGCTAGGTGAGCTGTAGAATCACATGCAGAAATAAGGCAATCTGGGGACACCTAGCAGCTCAGTCAGTTAATCATCCGGCTTCAGCTCAGGTCAGGATCTCAGGGTCGTGAGATCGAGCCCTCCATCAGGCTCCATGCTGGGCGTAGAGCCTGCTTAAGAGTCTCTCTCTCCTTTTCCCTTGTCCCTCCCTGCCTCTCAAAAAAAATATATTTTTTTGAGATACAGCCTAAATGCCTATATTAGAACAAAACCTGAAAATCAAACATTTAAATATATATCTCAAGAACTTAGAAAAAGAACACCAAATTTAACACAAAACAGTAGAAAAGAAGGCATAGAAAAATAAAACCAGCAATCAATGAAACGAAAAACAAAAGTATGATCTATAAAATCAAGAAAGCCAAAAACTGGTGCCATAAACCGCTGGCAATACTGGTCAATAAAAAAGAAGAAGCCAAGTTACCAATATCAGAAATATTATAATAATAAAATATAATAGCAGATTATTATAATAAAATATTTCTAATATTAGCTACTATATTATTATATATTATACATTATTAATTACATATAGCTGTATATTATATATTAGCTGGTTTATATGTGGTTAATGTTTTAGATGTAGCTATATATGTTATATATAGCTATATTAGCTGTCATTTATGTAACATATATAATAAAATATATAAAATAGCAATATGTATATATATAATAGTATAAAAAACATGAAACTCCTGGAAATAAATCTTTTTTTTTTAATTTTTATTTTAGAAAGAGAGAGAGCGTGAACTGGAGAGAGAAAGAGAAAGAGAATCTTCAGCAGGCTCCACACTCAGCACAGATCATGACCCTGGCGGGGATCATAACCTAAGCTGAAATCAAGGCTCCAACGTTCAACCGACTAAGCCACCCAGGTCCCCCTGGAAATAAATCTAATAGAAGATATACAGGCCTCTGCGTGGAAAACTGCAGAAAACACTGAGGTGACTTAAAGAAGCCTCACGTAAGTGCCAGGATATACCATATTGACAGATTAGAAGATTCAATGATGTAAAATTGTTTATTCTCCTGGATCTATAGATTTGATGCAATTCCAATCAAAATCCTATCAGCATTTTTGTTGTTTTTGTTTGTTTGTTTGCTTATTGGTTTCAGTAGAATTCACGTCCAGTATGGAGCCCAACATGGTGCTTGAACTCACAACCCTGAGATCAAGACCGGAGCTGACATCAAGAGTCAGTCGCTTAACCAACTGAGCCCCCCAGGAACCCCTCCCATCAGCTTTTAAAGGTGAAAATGAACAAGCTGATTCTAAAATACACATGGAAGCTGAAAGGGCCATGAATGGCCAAGTTAATCTCGAAGAAGAACAAAGTCGAATGATTTATCATACCGTATTTTATGACTTATTAAAAGTACATAGTACTTAAGTAGTATGGTATTGGTTCAAGACTAGACAAAATATATTAATGTCACAGATTTGAGACCCAAGAAACTGATACCACAGAGAAGTGGATAAAAAACTGTTTTTTTCAATAACATTGCTGAACGAATTGCATGTCCCTATGGAAGAAAATGAAGCGTGACTCCAAGCCTCACGGCGCCCTCAAAAATCAATTTCAAGTTGACTGTGAATCTAAATATGAAAGTAGGACCACGAAGCTTCTAGAAGATAATAGAGAATTTATTATTTGGAGGTAGGCAAATATTTCTAAGGAAGACACTAAAAGCTCCAATCATAAAATTAAAAAGTCAGTCTACTTTGTAATAAAATAAAACTAATGTTCTTCAAAAGACACCATCGAGAAAGAAAAAAAAAAAGGGAAGCTACCCTTGGTGAAAACAAGGGTATTTATAATACACACAGCTGGCAAAGAACCAAAGAAACTCACATAATTCATTTTTTAAAGACACAGAATTCTGGGGCACTGGGGGTGCCTCAGTCAATTAAGAGTCTAACTCTGGACTTCGGCTCAGGTCATGATCTCACGGTTCATGAGTTCAGGCCCGCGCTGGGCTCTGCACTGGCAATACGAGGCCTACTTGTGATTCTCTCTCGCTTCCTCTCTCTCTGCCCCTCCCCTTCTCTCTCTCTCTCTCTCAAAATAAATAAATAAACTGCAAAAATGACACAGAAATTCAGTAGGAAAATGGGCTACAGGGATAACCGATCAAATTTAAATGCTCCATCTCAAATACAAATTTAAATCACAGTGAGAGACTGGTATGTACCCACCAGAACGACTAAGTAAAAACAGTTCTTGAAGATCAATAATACCAAATGTGGCAAGGATGTGGAGAAATTGGAATTTCTGGTGGGACGGTGATTTGGTACATTTTTAGAAAACCGCTTGGTGGTATCTACTGATGCTGAACACACACTCTCTTTTATTACTGAGTATCTAACCTGACAGAAATGCAGTCAAATATTTATCGAAAGATACGGACAAGAACGTTCCCAGCCGTACTCCCCTTAGGAGCCCCAGGCGAGGAGCACAGGCAGTAAGGACCTGTAGGGGGTTACTCTACCCCAGGGCACGGATGAATCTCACAAACACAATTTGAGTGAAAGGAGGTAGTTACAAAAGAGCCCACTCCGTGTGATTCCACGAATGCGAAGTTCGAAAGCAGGCAGATAGCATTTTTGAAAACAATGGGGTAATTTTCTTTCGGGGAAGAGAAAACTTCGGAACTGTGCAAAGGGCAGGAGGGTGTCATCTCTGGGTGTCTATCTCCTGATAAAGGTATGCTCGTTTTGTGAAAATTCATGGAGCTGTACGCTTAGGGTTCCACGTACTTTTTTCTGTGGATGTCATACTTGGACAAAAAGCTTACTTTAAAACGAAGCCATTTGGGGGCGCCTGGGTGGCTCCCTTGGTTAAGCATCCGACTGTTGACTTCTTGGCTCAGGTTCATGAGTTGGAGAACCGCATGGAATCCCCGCTTGGGATTCTGTTTCTCTCTCTAGATATATATGCCCCTCCCCCGCTCTCTCTCAAACTAAAATAAAAATAAACTTAAAAAAAAATTAAAAAGTTGGGGCACCTGGTTGGCTCGGTTGGTTAGGCGTCTGACTTTGGGTCAGGTCATGATTTTGCAGTCTGCGAGTTGGAGCCTCGCATCGGGCTCTGTGCTGACAGCTCAGAGCCTGGAGCCTGCTTCGGATTCTGTGCCTCCCTCTCTCTCTGCCCCTTCCCCACTCACGCTCTGTCTCTCTCTCTGTATCAAAACATAAATAAACATAAAAAAAAAAGCATTTACAATGGCAAGAAAAAAAACCTATAAGGTATACTTGGGAATTAATTTGCATACATGCATAAGTCCTATATGCAAAAAACCTTAGACTTTTTGGGAAAATATTGCGTATGACCTGAATAAGTATAGATTTGGCTCAAGTTTGTAAAAAGGAGGACTCAGTCTTCCAAATATATAAATCCTCTCCAAGCTAATCTATAGATTCAATGCAATTCCTCTGATAATCCCCATAGGATCTTTTCGCGGACATTGACAAAATGATTCTGAAGCTTACACGTCGGGCTCTGTGCTGACAGCCCAGATCCTGGAGCCTGTTTCAGATTTTGTGTCTCCCTCTCTCTCTGCCCTTCCCCTGCTCATACTCTGTCTCTATGTCTGTCAAAAATAAATAAACGTTAAAAAAAAATTAAAACAAAACGAAACAAAACATGAGATAAAACAGGACGCTTTTCTAGGAGAACAGGGTATGGGTAGTAGTCGTACCAGATTTATTGTGAAGTGTAGAAATAGCGAGTGTCATACTGGCAAAGAGAGAGACAACCCTGAACATTACAGCAGTATAGGAGATCTCTAACTCTTAATTATACGAGAGGCCGAATTTTACTGTATATAAATTATATCTCAATAAAAGAGCAAAATGACCTTATATGTTTGGATCTACTTCTGGACTCTTCTGTTCCATTGATCTACTTGTGGTTTCTTATTTGTAGTTGTTTTTTATTTTTGAGAGAGAGACAGAGCGGGAGGAGTGAGGGGCAGAGACAGAGGGAGACACAGACTCCGAAGCAGGCTCCAGGCTCTGAGCTGTCAGTACAGAGCCCGACGCGGGGCTCAAACCCACAAACCATGAGATCATGACCTGAGCTGAAGTCTGGCGCTTAACTGACAAGCCACCAATGTGCCCCTTGAATTTGTAGTTTTATATTGAGTCTCAAAGTCAGGAGGTCTAAGTCCAGGAACTTTGTTCTTAATATTGCTTTGGATATTTTAGTTTTTTTAATATATTTTTGCATTAATTTTAGAATTAGTTAATTAGTTTATCAATTTTTTTCCTTTTATTTTCTTGTCATTTATTTGGTGTTAAGGTCACTTAAGGTCTACACTCTTAGCAAACTTCAGTTATATAAGTTTATCGATTTCTTTTTTTTTTTTAAGGTTTATTTACTTTTGACAGAGAGACAGAGTGTGAGCAGGAGAGGGGCAGAGAGAGAGGGAAACACAGAATCTGAAGCAGGCTCCAGGCTCTGAGCTGGCAACACAGAGCCCGACGCGGGGCTCGAACTCACAAACCGTGAGATCATGACCTGAGCCGAAGTTGGTGCTTAACCGACTGAGCCACCCAGGTGCCCCAGTTTGTCAGTTTCCAAGGAGAAAAAACCCTGGTGGGATTAAGATTGGAACCGTGTTGAATCTTTAGATCAGTTCAAGGAGTAGAGATGTTAACAGTGAGTCTTGCAGCCCATGAGCTTGGAACTTGTTATATCCATGAACTCTTTCATTTCTCCTGGCAGGGTTTTGTAGTTTTCAGTAAGAGGCCTTCGATTTTTTGTGTGTGTCTAATTTATTCTCACGTATTTTGTGCTTTTTGACTTTATTATAAATGAGATCGAAATTTTTCATTTTGCAGTCGTTTGCTGCCAGTATAAAACACGTTGATTTTTGTAGTTCGACTTTGGATCCTGTGAACTTGTAAAATCCACTTATTAGTTCTAGTTGCTTTGCAAATTAGTTGGCATTTTCCATGTAAACCATGCTGTTATCTGCAAGTGGAAAGATTCTGGAGTCATCACCTCTGCTCTTTATACTTTTGGGGTTTTTTCCCCCTTCTTTTGCCTTATCACTGTCTTATCACCTATCATTGTATGAATTATGTATCATATTCATACAATGTTGAATATGAGTGAGGTGAGTGGGCATCCTTGCCTGGTTCCCAGACTAGGGGTTAGGGATTTTCATACATCTTCCGTAGGAATGTAAACTCGTATAGCCACTTAGAAGTTAATTTATATTATCTTGTAAATTTGAACGCTTGCATGCCTATGACCCAGCAACTGCATCCCCAGGTATCCAGGGTATAGGAATTCTTACCCATCACCTCATTCTTACCCTTAAGAATGCTTATAATAGAAAAGAAAAAAGAAAAAAAAAAAACCTCAAGAAAAGAAATTGGTGAATAAATTCACAGAGTGGAATATGACGCCGCTCTAAAAAAACGGTGAACTAGAGCCACCCTCAACAACATGGATAAATCTCAAAATGATATTGAGTCAAACATGAAAGTTCACATAAAGTAAAATACGTATCATGTGATTTTCATAAAACTCAAAACGAAGCTAATCTAAATAATAGACTGTATAGGGATATACATATATGTGATAAAAATATTTTTTAAATGTTTTTTAAGTTTATTTATTTCTTTTGACAGAGAGAGAGAGAGAGAGTGAGGAAGGGGCAGAGAGAGGGAGAGAGAGAATCCTAAGCAGGCTCCACACTGTCCACGCAGGGCTCGAACTCACAAACCACAAGATCGTGACCTGAGCCGAAGTCAGATGCTTAACTGACTGAGCCACCCCGGTGCCCCAGATGTGATAAAAATATTAAAAATAAAAAGTAAAGGTAGGATAAGCACAAAAGCCAGGGCTGTGATTACCTCTTGGGAAGAGGCAGAGAGATGGAAGTTTTGGAGCACAGAGGTAGGCACAGGTTTTTTGTAATGTCCCAGCTCCTGGGTTGGGAGGCAAATTCATTGAGTTGAAGACACTATTTTTGCTTTGAAATTTACATAGACTCTTTTCGTTTGCTTTCAGAATATTTTGAAAGATTAAAGAATTTAAAATAGCAAAATAATGGTTAGCATACATACTACTGTTTTAATAAAGCTTATAACTTATAATATATATAATATAACTTATAATGTCCTGGAGATTATTCCCTATCAGTACACACAGATCTACCAGCTTCTTCCTAATGGCTACATTGCCTTTCACAGTCTGAATGCACGATTGGTTATTTCATTCATCTTCCATTATGAACATTGGGGTTGTTTCTAGTCTACAAACAGTGTTGCAGTTAAGACGATTACATACACATCCTTCTACGGTATATCTGTAAGGTCGAATTTCTGTAATTGGAATTACTATGGTAAGAAGTGCGTTACGATTCTGAATAGATGCCTTATACTGCTTGTTCAACCTCAGGTAGGTGTTTAAGACAATGGTGTACAATGCAAAAGGGGAAGTCCCGCAGACCGATTTTGTACATGCACGGTATTTGGAACAGAAGAGGTGTGGAAATGGGGTGAGGGTGACTATGTATTCACCAGCCGAGAAAAACATTTGTGACCTAAGGCCTCCAGGCCTGTTGGACAGCAGTTCCACCAAGATCGCTAGACTGAGTCCAACTCTTGCCCACTCCCTGGGGAGGCGCCAGGAGAGAACTAGAAGGGAGAGAAGGAAGGGACAAGTGTCCTGACTTTGGATACCTCTATTGTTAGGGTGGCTTCTAAGGCATCTGGGCCAGGCTTTTTCACAGTGCCAGCTGGGCACAGGTGCCCAGTCCCAGAAGAGCACAAAGGTGACCCTGAAAATAACTTCCTGAGAGAGACAGATGCTA
Organism: Paradoxurus hermaphroditus; assembly: GCA_004024585.1. NCBI lineage: Eukaryota > Metazoa > Chordata > Mammalia > Carnivora > Viverridae > Paradoxurus > Paradoxurus hermaphroditus. The sequence continues at coordinate 19,390 of PITB01022740.1, forward strand.
GCTGGATTCTCTGTTCTCCCCTCAGGGCCCTCCCCCTCTCCCCAGGACAAGATTAGAATGAGGCAGTCACTCTGGGTGCATGATTTATGTCCCTGCCAAAAAACTTCATGATCAAGATAACGAATATTTTTAAAATTCGAAATTAATGCAAAAAATCCACGGTGAACACAACACCAAAATTTTAAACATTGAAGACAAGATCCAATCCTGCACTTTAACACCTTGTTTCTCTCGCCTCGCTAGTCCTGGTTCCAACAAAACTGTATTTACAAAAACATGATTTAAAAAAAATCTTAATTATATATTGTTATTGTGATAACATATACACAATGTAAAATTTACCATTTTAATCATTTTTAAGTGTACAGTGGTATTAAGTAGGACATTCACGTTGTTGTGTAACATTTTTAAAATATTACATTAAAACATTATGTATTGTTATTACTGACTTTGGGGGCGCCCAAGCCCAGAGCCTCATTCGCCTTACTCTAGTCCTCCCCCACCCCTCGCCCCCTCCGGGAGCCTAAGAATCGAAAACTGCAAATTTCTCCCAAAAGGCAGCAGCAGAAGAGTACTTCCAGGAGCGATCACGCCACCTAGGATGTCCGTCCAGACAGCCACCCGCGACGGGAAGAGTTGCTCCGCCCGCATCCGCCAGTCCCCTTCGCTTTCTTGCGACTGGCCACACCTGGCCGGCGCGCCCTCTACCTGCCCGGGGCCAACTGGCGGAGGGCCCGCAACCTGTGGCCCGACCCGCACGGTAGCCTCGGCTTCCTGCCGGCCAATGGGGAAGAGGGCGCCTCCGGGCTCGAGCGGCGTCCGGCCGAGCGGCCAATGGGAGCGCCGCATGCAAATGAGCAGGTGCGGTGGCGGCCGGCCCGTCAAGGCGGCCGCGGCTCCCGGGATGTTAGAAGCAGGCTGGGCGGCCGCGGAGCAGAAGCCCGGGCTTCCAGCTGCGAGCTCCGCTCTCCCGCCATGGCCCCCGCTCCGCCCCCCGCCGCCTCCTTCTCTCCCGCCGAGGTCCAGCGGCGCCTGGCGGCCGGCGACTGCTGGGTCCGCTGCGGGGCCCGCCTCTACGACCTCACTGGCTTCGTGCGGCACCACCCGGGGGGCGAGCAGCTGCTGCGGGCGCGGGCCGGCGAGGATGTCAGCGCCGACCTGGACGGGCCGCCGCACCGGCACTCGGCCAACGCGCGCCGCTGGCTCGAGCAGTACTACGTGGGCGATCTGCAAGGAGACCCTCAGGTACAGCCCGGCCGGCGGTCACAACCCTCTTCCCTCCTTCTCCCCACCCCCACTCTCCACTCACCGGCGAACCAGGTTCACCTGCCCTCTAGGAGGACCCAAGGTGACAGCCTCCGCCCTCACCTTCCCTTGCCCCTTCTCTCCAGGGAACAGGTCACGACCGGCGCCTCTCTCTAGGACTTGCCCTTGCTCTCCAGCATTTCCCCTGACCGGCTTCTATCTGCTACTTCTGCCACCTCCCAAGTTGCTTCCTCCTTCCTACTTGTTCCTTCTGCAGCCTCTGCCATCTGACCGTTTGGATCACCTTTTCCCAGCCCCTCGCACTCTCAATCTTTCCTTCCTTTCCTGTTCCCTTATCAACCTCTCCCTCTTTGCATCTGTTCTTCATTTCTGTTGGATAATAGCTTCCATCTCACCTGTCCCCCGCCTCCCCACCTCACCCTGCTTCTGCTTCCAAAAGTTACAAGATCAGTTACCCTTCTCAGCCAGTTTGGATTTCCTGGTGCTGCCTTATTCTGCACGAGGGCTTGTCTGGGTAGCTAGAGGTTAGGGCAGTGTCTCTGGCGGACTATGTCCTTCCATCCCTCAGTATTTGTTGTCTTGCACGCTGGCATGGGTGTCCAAAAGATCGAAATGACGGGAATAAGCTAATATTTTAGAGGAGAGGGGATTAGCACTGTGACCTGCATGCTGCCTTGCACTACAGCCTCATTATGATATTTAAGCCTCCAACCGATCCTGGAGTAGATTTGTTATCCCTGTTTTAAAATGTGGAAACTGAGGTTCAAGGAGGTTCTGTAATTTACCCAAGGTCAAAGAGCTAGTTAGTGCAGAAGCCGCATGTACCTGGCTCCAAAATCAATGCTGTCTCCATCCCAAGGATCTTTGGATATGGGAGATGGCCCCTAGCCACAGGGCTCCGGGCAGGCTCAGCCAGAGTGCAACTGACTCCTCAGGTCCTCCCCAGGTTCAACCGTAGGACTGGTGACAGTGGGGCCATCGTGCTTGGGCATTAAGCCGACAGCTGCTCCCCTGCTTCTAGCTCTTGCTTTCGCGGTGGTCCCAGCAAGTTCTTTTAGATCTTTGGATAAAAGGCCTCGCCTCTCACTGTTCGCGGTGGCTCTGGCCTGGTCCGTCTCGTTTAGCACTTCCGTCACTTAGTCACTCACTTGCTTGGTCCCTTAATGGTTATCAGCATTGAGCTAGGCACCGGGGAGGCGCCAATAGAACCAACAGAGTCTTCAAAGAGCAAACAGGCTAATGAGGAGACATTCTAATGGCACAGCAATTATTTAATTACCTAGGGCTATCAGAAAATGGATTTGGAGGTGGGAAGTTGAAGGAGAGCTTTCTTGAGAAAGTAACATTTGCACCGAGAGCTAACCATAGATAGGGTATCAGCCTGGTGAAGTGTGGTGGGAAGAGCATTCCAGGTAGAGGGAACAGCATGTGCGAAGAAGGCTGTGAAAGGTAAGGGACAGGAATAAAACCCATGTGGCCAGAGGCTGGCGGGCAAGGAGAGAGAAGGGGGAGGAGGCCAGAGATCAGTCAGGGCTACATCACGCAGGGCCTCCTAGGCTGTGGGCAGGATTTGGGACTTGATTCTAAGAACGACAGGAAGCCAGGGAAGGGATTCAGGGAAGGGTGTGGGGTGGTCAGATTTGCATCTTCAAAAGATGCAAGTATCAAAAAGGAATGAATGCAGGGAGCCCCAGTGGGTGTGAGGAGGCCGGGCGGGAGGCTACCGCAGAGCCTGGGCCAGAGGGGAAGGTCCCTGGCGCGACGGTGGCTGTGACCAAGGGGAGAAGGGGGTTGAATCGGAGGGATTTCATAGGTAAACCGCCGGGGCTCAGCATTCTGCAACGGGAGCCCAACCGAATCTTGGAAGTTGGCGTTAGGTGTCAGGTCATGCTGAAGGCGCGGAGGTTTAGCCATAGATAGAACTAAAGCTGAGTGCCGGAAACGAGGGGTCGGGACCAGAATACTAGACGTTTCCAGGCTTGTGATGGCTAAAGGGAGCCGTCCTGCCTCGTAACCGTGTCCTATGAACAGGAGTCTTAGGGTGTGGCTTCTCTTCCCAGTACCCTAGTGAGTATCACCCCTGTCCCCACAGCCGCCCTAGACGACTCTGCCTCCCAGCTTTGCTAACCGCCCCACTCGGTTTGCTTTGCCCTACCTGACCCTCAGGGAGGACTCAGAGAAGACGAGATTAAATCTGTTTCCTTTGCCTGCACGCCCCTCTTACCCCAAGAGGCCCAATGTGGCCATGTTGCAGCCATCCTTACATCTGGGGCCCAATCTGAGGAGGTAGGGGGAAAAAAACCTAAAAACTGACAACACACTTACAAACTGACGGCTCAGTTTCTGTAGTGTCGTGGTTGTCACGTTCGCCTCACGAACCCATGGCTCAAACTTGACCAGGAGCCATACTTACCCAATACTGCGGTGGCCCGTCGGCTTCTGTCCATAGGTTTCTATCCTGGAACTAGTAGAATGTTGTCTTTAAACTGAGGGAGAAAGGGAGTCCGAGGAGAAGTCTGGAATGCACCTGTGCCTGTCCTGAGAGAAGCCCTCTTCTTAAGGCCTGAATGGAGACATTTCTGTTTTTTCTCGTGAAGCCCTTCAAGCACCCCCTATATTACTCTCTTCACCTCCCTTCTCTCCTGCCAGCCCAGGGATGCTGGCATCTGTCGCGCTCAGAGCCTGGTTCCTGTAATGCGCGGACCAGGAGGAGTGACGGGAAAGGAGAAGGTCACGACCCAGCCGTTTGTTTGGAGTTCATTTCCGAACGGTGCCCCTTGGAGGGTCCTGCTATGGAATCTCCAGGGAGAAGTCCTGCTCGCTTTGGCTTCCCCTGTTCCCCAACTCGCCACACCCCCTCCCACACCCGTTTGAACCCTTACACACACACTCACACTCACACACAAACACACACACGAAACAAGTCCAACTCGTTTGAGCCAATATACTGTGGGGACGAAACAAAGTCTTCTGTGGCCGTAGTCTTGGACTTGAGGAAGCCGAGCTGCCTGCCTTGAGCAAGTGAGAGAGCCATGGCTGGGCAGAGAAGCCACGCCCTCTTCTCGTCCTGGGCCCTCGGGGGGCTGGCGGGCTCCAGCTCCGCGCTCCCAGCTCAGGTAAGAGCAGGGCTCTTCCAACTGGAGCTCATGTTATTAGCGGGGCTTGAGGTCCATTCACTGAGCTGCGACCAGCATTTAAAAGCAATAAATAGGAAAGGAAGGAACTTTGAGTTCAAATCTCCGCCCAAGATCATAGATACTGTGTGTCCCAGACTTGCATCATCCGTGAATAACTGTCAAGTTTTTTTCTGAATGGGTGTACCACTCGAACTGTTATACGTGATATTTATCCTGAAGTAGGCTCGCTTTTTATTTTACCCACCCTAGGCAGTAGGACCAGTGAAATCACAAAGTTTGCATGCAATTTAAAATAGAGAGAGAGCTGTTAAGATAGGAAGTTCTCATCGCCTGTGTTCCCTAAAATCATTGTAGGCACCATCAGCGGAGTAAATATCAAACTTTGGAAAACATCCAAAGCAGAGCTTCTTCTTCTTTTTTTTTTAATTAATTTCTTTATTTTGAGAGAGCAGGGGAAGGGCAGAAAGAGAATCCCAAGCAGGCTCCGTGCTGTCAGTGCAGAGCCCAACTCAGGACTCGATTTCATGAACCGTGAGATCATGACCTGAGCCGGAATCAAGAGTCAGATGCTTAACCGACTGAGCCACCCAGGCGCCCCCGAAACAGAGCTTCTTAAACCTGGGGTCCTGTGGATCGTTATCTGGAACTGGTGAAAGAGACGAATTTGTGTGTAACATATACAAGGTTGTGCATTTTGTTAGTGAGAGAGCTACAGCTTTTCCAATAGTCCAGCCAGGATCCTCCCCTCCCTCTGAACGCGCCGTCGAGAGGCTAAAAACCGGGAAAGGGAGGCTCGTCCCTCCCCCTCCCACACGCACGGATCCCTGGAGGTCCTCCCGCAGGCAAACATCTGACCCTGCCTCTGGATAAAAAGCCCTCCAGAGAAGACCCTGGAGGAAGGCAACCCACAACTCCCCAGCCACTGCCGTCGGGTGGCCCTGATGTCTGAATGTCTCTGGGTGCCGTGTCCTGCTCCCACAGGGCGCGTCCCTCTCCGAGTGGCTGAGAAAGTCCTTGGATTCTGCCGTGCGCGGTTCTGCCAGCCTTTGGGGGGCTGGCCCTTCAGAGCTCCAGGGCCTGAGTGACTCAGCGGGTAGGACATCTAAGTGCAGGGGACTCCGTTCCCGCCCCACTGAAACTGCCCTTGCCAAGGCCATTGGGACCGTCACCTCACGAAACCAGATCACCGGGTTGCACCCTGCCTCACCGGGCCCGGCAGCAACTTTCGATGCGGTCACCACTTTGCTTCCTTCATACACTTCCTTCTCTTGGCTCCCTGGTAGCACACCCTTTAGTTTTTCCGCTAAACTATCCTTTTCTATCGCTGCTGTAACTGATTGCCATAAACTCAGTGACTTAAAGCCACTCAAAAGTATTGTCACAGTTCTAGAGTTCAGAAGTCAAAAGTGAGTCGTTAGGGCAGACTTCCTTCTGAAGGCTCTAGGGAAGAATCCGTCTTCTTACCTTCTCCAGGTTTGAGAAGCTGCCCGTATTCCTCGGCTCATGGCCCCCTACCAGCAATCGCATTACTCCAACCTCTGCCTTCTTCTCCTCCGACGCTCCTGCCTCTGTATGTCACTTCCAGGGACGCCTGTGATTACACTAAGCCCACCAGGGTCATCCAGGATAACCTCCCCATCTCAAGGTCCTGAATATAATCACATCCGCAAAGTCCCTTTTGGCACGTACGGTAACATATTCAGGTTCCAGGTATTGGGACCCAGACCGCGGAGGGGGGTTGCTCTACCTCCCTCACCACCTGAACCCCCCGGTCTTTACTTCTCCATCTCCAGTGCTCATTTCTCTTGCTCCTCATTTCACAGAAACGTTCGCAAGGTTTAAATGGAATCCTACGATGTGTACTCTGCTCGATGGCTTCTCCCGCCCAACACTAGGTCTTGGGAGATTACCTGTGTTCTCCTTAACTCTTAACAGCAACCGTCTCCGTTCTGTCCTAGAGAATCCGTGGGCTGTAGGAGGGGGGAGACGGGGGATAACTGGAAGGACAGAACGGATGGCTTGCACAGACCACGCGCCGATCCTCGTGAGCCTCCCGGTCTTCCTTCCAGGATGTCTCCCCGCCCCTCCCCTCCTTTGGCCAGAGCCCCCCTGTGCTCGTTCTGACAGCAATCTCCCAGCAGGTGTCTCCCGGCCCCGACTTCCCATACCCCACTGCCTGGGGCCTTTTCTAAAGAGAGCTTTGTCACGTTACAGCGGTGTTCCTAAGCCTTCGTGGGCTCCCCAGGGCCACACCGTTTAAGTCCAGTTCCCGTGCTTCCTCTTCCACAGAGCTCCCCGCACTCCGCCTGCACCTGCGTTACAGCGTGCGTAGTGCTCTTCCTTATTTACTGTATTTTCATCATGTGTCTTATCTCCTCTACTAAACGATATGCCCCCCCCAAGACTGGAATCGTCTGATTCATCTGGGTTTCTCTAGGACACAGCAGCACACTGACGAATGCCAACAGGAACTGATACGTGTTTGAATAAATGAATGACAGAGCTGCTTAAAGGAAAGTGTGGGGTGGTGACGCCTGGGTGGCTCGTTCAGTTGAGTGTCCGACTCTTGGTTCTGGCTCTGGTTCCACATGATTGCATGGTTCATGGGATTGAGCCCCACGCTGACAGTGTGGAGCCTGCTTGGGATTCTCCCGCTCCCTCTCTCTCTGCTCCTCCCCCACTTGTGCATCCTCTCTCTCTCTCTCTCTCTCTCTCTCTCTCTCTCAAAATAAATAAACTTAAAAAAAATGAAGTGGTAATATTAGCACACACAAGATACTTCAAGAATTATGTCAAGTAATTCTTAACATAAGTAAGTTAAGTCTCTTTCCAATTCCTCTTTGTTGGCTAAAAGAGTTGGGAGTTTGATGGGAAGGATGAGGGCTATCAGGTCAATCTCATTTCTGCCTTTGCCCTCAGCTATTCGCAGCCACAGAGAGTTGACAAAATGTCTTCCATACCAGGCTACTGCCGTTCACCCATGCCCATACGGTCCCCTACAAGACATGAAGTGAACCAGAGAAAATGCCAGCCAAGGGG
>PITB01022741.1:0-26819 GCA_004024585.1 Paradoxurus hermaphroditus
CCATAGCTGTGGGTCTCTCTGGTTCCAGCAACCACCCTTCCTGTTCTCCACCAGGTCTAGAGGCAGCAACAGCTCCCCATAATTGTTAGTTGCAGGGTGCAGCACAGGATTGTTGCTTTCCTTTTATCCTGTCTGAAGGAGCAGGAAGGTCTGTATCAAATATCCTCCAGACTGAGAAGGCATTTTCAGACGGAAAAGCAAAGCAAGAAAGCCCCTCCATACGATTTACAGAATTTTACCCAGGGTAACTTATTGACAGGGGAATTGGATGGGCAATCCAGATGGTACACGGCTATTCTCCACCAAGTCCAGATCTTAATCCTCAGCTTTTACAGAGCAAGGGGCATGGCGGTGAGGTCACGGGGTAGTTATCTAAAGTGGGGCCCTCTGCGTACCAATCATCTTTACTGGTTATCTGAAGTATTTTTTTAATGTCTATTTATTTTTGAGAGAGAGAGAGAGAGAGAGAGGGCATGAGCAGGGGAGGTGCAGACAGAGAGGGAGAGGGAGACAGAATCCCAACCAGGCTCTGCGCTGTCAGCACAGAGCCCTGAGTGGTGCTTGAACTCACGGACTGTGAGATCATGACCTGAGCTGAAGCCAAGAGTCAGACGCTTAACCGACTGAGCCACCCGGGTGCCCCATCTCTACTGGTTATCTAAAGTGAAGCCTTCTGTGCATCCCTTTGGGGAAGATCAGAACAAGACATTGTTTTGTTTTGGGCAGGGGCATACTTAACCTCCAGGGGCCTAGGACACAGCCCTGAGGGAAGTCATTATGTGGACATGAACAAGGTGGAGGCTCAAAGATGGAGTCAGTGTTATCAACACTCCTACCTCTGTTTATATCATTGTAACTCATCTCTTTATTACACTCTCCTCAATTATACTGCTGGGTATGCCCCCACTTTTAAGTTCAGACTCTTCCTTTGAGTCCTTTGTGCCCCAGTTCTAATTTTAGAAATGTCTTGCTCAGCTTTAGGAGTCCTAGAGAGTCTCTCAGATGTTGCTGGGTTCTCCAAGAATTCCTTCCCTGACCTTCCCTGGGGGCCCTAGGAACATGAGAGTGGGAGAATGAGGTTTCATAAGCAATCATGCAGCCCCCCTTATTACCTACTTTGCCCTGTATTCTACCCCCTAACCCCCAAAAAAGTCCTAAAACCCTGTCATTGGAGGGTCTTCCTTAAGAAGCCCAGGCATACGTTCTGGAATGAAAAGGTGATGAATAGGTGTTCCAGTCTGTTCTGAGGACCCAAACCCCTTTGGAACAAGAATCACAATAGGATATAATGTTAAGATAAAGATATCAGTTATATAAAAAAAAGGCATACTTTATATGATTTAGATAAAGCCCCAACCCAGGTAAAATTAATTATGGTGTTAGAAGTCAGGAGAGTGGGCGGTGCCTGGGTGGCTCGGTTGGTTAAGTGTCCAACTTTGGCTCAGGTTATGGTTCAAGCCCTGTGTCAGATCCTGTGGTGATAGTTCAGAGCCTGGAGTCTGCTTCAGATTCCGTGTCTCCCTCTCTCTCTGTCCCTTCCCCCACTTGTGCTCACTCTCTCTCCCAAAAATATATAAATAAACATTAAAAAAAAGTCAGTACAGTGGACTACTGATAGATGAATGCATAAAAAAGATGTGACATTATATATACATATATATATGTAACTTGGCCATGATAAAGGCCATATACTTTATGAGAAAGAATGGCCATGAGAAAGAATAAATTTTGCCATTTGCAACAACATGGAAAGGTCTAGAAGGTATAATGTTAAGTGAAATAAGTCAAAGAAAGACAAATATCGTATGATTTCACTCATGTGTGGAATTAAAAAAACTAACAGGTGGCGCCTGGGTGGCTCAGTTGGTTAAGCATCTGACTTCAGCTCAGATTATGATCTCATGATTTGTGAGTTCAAGCACCACGTCAGGTTCTGTGCTGACAGCTCAGAGCCTAGAGCCTGCTTCAGATTCCATGTCTCCGTCTCTCTCTGCCCCTCTCCTGCTTGCACTCTCTCTCTCTCTTTCAAAAATAAATAAACATTAAAAAAAACTTAAAAAACGAAACAAAACAGGGGCGGCCGGCTTGCTCAATTGGTAGAGCAAGCAACTCTTGATCTCAGGATGATGAGTTCAAGCCCCATTATGGGCATAAAGCTTACTACATTAAAAAAAAATGAACAAAGTGAAAAAGGACAAACAAAAAACAAGCTCTTAAATATAGACAGCAAACTGGTGGTTGCCAGAGGGGAGGAGGGTAGGGGGATGAGTGGAATAGGGATGGGGATTAAAAGTACATTTGTTGTGATGAGCACTCACAAATGTATAGAAATGTTGAATCATATTGTACACCTGAACTAACTAATACTATGTTAATTATACTTGAATAAAAAGAAAGAAGTCAGAACAGTGGATCGTCTTGGGAAGGGAGTGGATAGCTCCTGGGAGAGGGCAGGCTTCTAGAATGCTGATAAAGTTCTTTGTTTTTTTGTTTGCTAGTTTTATATATGTATTAAGTTTGTGAAAATTCATCAAGTTGCACATTTATGGTTTGTGCTCTTTACATATGTTGTGCTTATAGCATATGAATGTTATGCTTCAATTTAAGGTTCAAAAGCATTTATGCTATTTCCAACAGTAAGGAAAACTAAGTGTCCAGAAATAGACCTATCAAGCAGATATGCAAAACCTTTATGGAGAACTTAAAAGAAAAACCTAAAAATACAGAAAGTATAAAGGTTAATTTTCTGTGTCAACTTGGTTAGACTATGGTACCTAACTGTTTGGTCAAACCACAGGTCTAGATGTTGCTGTGAAGGTGTTTTCTGATGAGATTAACATTTAAGTTAAGACTTTGAGTAAAGCAGGTTACTCTCCGTAATACGGGTGGGCCTCATCCAATCAGTGGAAGACTTTAAGAGAAGGGACTGAGGGGGTGCCTGGCTGGCTCAGTTGGTAAAGCATGCAACTCTTGATCTCAGGATTGTGAGTTCAAGCCCTACATTGGTCTTACAGCTTACTTGAAAAAAAAAAAAAAAAAAAGAGGGCCGCCTGGGTGCCTCAGTCAGTTGAACATTCGACTCTTGATTTTGGCTCAGGTTATGATTCCAGGGCCATGGGATCAAGCCCGGCATTGGCTCCATGCTGAGCATGGAGCCTGCTTAGGATTCTTTATCTCTCTCTCTCTCCATCTGCCCCTCTCCCCTGCTTTCTCATGCTCTGTCTCAAACTAAAAAAAAAAAAAAAAAAAAAAAAAAAGAGGAGAGACTGAGGTCCCAGTGGAGGAAGGAATTCCATCCCCAGGCTGCCTTGGGACTCAAGACAACAACTCCTGCTGGAATTTCCAGCTGGCCTGCCCTGCAGATTTTGGGCTTGCCAGACCCTACAATTGTGTGAGCTAATTCCTTAAAATTAAACTCTGTCTACACATGCGTGCGTGCGCGCGCACACACACACACCCCTGTTGGTTCTGTTTCTTGGGAGAAACTAGACCAATACGGAGAGACACATTACATTCATGAATGAGAATAATTTTCTCCCAAATAATAAATTATAAATTTAATGTAACTCAAGTCAATCTTTGAGTAGGATTTTCATGAAATTCAATATTAATATTAAAGAGTTAAAGGATCAAGACAAACTAAGAATTTTGAAGACGGTGGGGATATTTGCCCTAAGGTACTAAGACTTGTCATAAATCTTTAGAAATTAAAATTGCAAGTTTTGGAGAGTGATGAGTTTCTGAGGTCTCTGTTTGATATGGGAACTTGAATTTAATGGCGAGGCATTATGAATTATAGGGAATGATGGACTATTCAATAAATATGTGCAGATTCCCTCTATAATGGTTCTCTATTGAGAAAAATAAAATTAAATCCCTTCTTCATAGCACATACAAGGCAAATCCCATATAAATATTAAATGTAGAAGAAATGTGTAAAACTTTAAAAACAAACACAGAAGAATATTTTTATAGAATAAATATAGGTTTCTCAAATAAATCCCAAAACTGCCATGAACCAATTTGATAATATTAAAATTAAAACCTGGCAAATACTGAAATGTATCATAACCAAAGTTAAAAGACAAGCTATAGACTGAGGGAAGATGTCAGCAATGCATATAACTGACAAATAATTAGTACCCAGGGTATACAGAGATTTGTAAATAAGTAAAAGACAATCCAGCAGAAAATTGGATATAAATGGGTGATTCATAGAGAAAGAACCTGAATATCCATGAACTTTTTGGCAGATTCTCAACTCCACTGGTAACCAGAGAAATTGCTCACTAGACCAAGATAACATTTTATTTTATTAAAAATTGTTATACTCTTCAAAAAAATTTTTTTAACATTTATTTATTTTTGAGAGAGAGAGAGAGAGAAGGAGAGAGAGAGAGAAAACAAGGGGCAGAGAGCTAGAGAGACACAGAATCGGAAGCAGGCTCCAGGGTCTGAGCTATCAGCACAAAGCCTGATGTGGGGCTCAGACCCATGGACAGCGAGATCATGACCTGAGCCAAAGTTGGGTGCTTAACCTACTGAGCCACCCAGATGCCCCTAAAATTTTTTTTTAAGTAGGCTACATGCCCAACATGGAGCTTGAACTCACTAACCTGAGATCAAGAGTTGCATGCTCTACCGGAGCCAGCCAGGTGCAGAAGAGTGGCCGTTGTGTTTCTTTGTAGAGGAGAAAATAGGAACCACCTAAAGTCTCCCCAGTAGTATGTGCTATATTATTTTCTGTACTTTCTCTTTGAACTTTCTTCTCCTTCTTCTTCCTCCTCCATTTCCCCCTCCTCCTCTGTCTCTGCCTCTCTCTGTCTCTGCCTGGCCTGGTGGGGTGGTGGAAAGGCCCTAGGACTGGGATCGATGTAGAAGCCCAAGAAGCATGAGTGGGGCAAACACCTTTATGAGGAATGTGTACAGAAGCCTTTGAAACTGGTCCTGCAAAGAGGAGGCCACTGGCAGGCCAGGACACATTAAAAAAATAACTATGGGGCGCCTCGATGGCTCCATCAGTTAAGCATTTCTTGGTTTAGGCTTAGGTCATAATCTCATGGTTTCATGAGGTTGAGCCCCATGTCGGGCTCCGTGCTGACAGTGAGGATCCTGCTTGGAATTCTTTGTCTCCCTCTCTCTCTGCCTCTCCCCCACTTGCACTGTCTCTGTCTCTCTCGAAATAAATAAATAAACTAAAAAAAAATAGGCAGCAGACATCCCTTCCAGAGGTTTTTTTTTGTTTCTGTTCTTTTTTTTTTAAGCCTTAATATCTTTTAGAGTGGTTTTAAGTTTACAATAAAATTGGGAGGAATGTAGAGATTTCCTGTATATCCCTGCCTTCACTCAGGCATAACCTCACCCATTATCAACATCACTAATCAGAGTAGTACATTTTTTACCAAGGATAAGTCTACCTTGACACATCATAATCAGCCAAAGTCCATAGTTTACATTAAGCTTCACTCATGGTGTTACATATTCTATGGGTTTAGGGTCCCACATGTATATGTGACATATACCCATCATTATATTATCATTCAGAGTATTTTCACTGCCCTCAAAATTCTCTGTGCTCTGTTTATTCATCTCTTCTCCCTCCTTCATATTGTCTTCATAGTTTTCCCTTTTCTTCCACAAGCTTTAAATCAGTGGAATCAATTGCAGAGTAAGAACCCAAGAACTTTCTTTTCATTCCTTGTGATTTTTGAAATATTCGATACTATTCAACATGAGTGATTTTAGCACCATAAAAGAGGAGATCTAGAACAATGGCCACCAGTCCACAGAAGAGCCAGAGGATCATTTAGAATTAATGTGTGCCAATGCCATGCTTTACAATAACACGGACCATTTATTATAAAGCTGCAAAGAGGCTATTACACTCAGGGGTGCAAACTCTAAGCCTGGACCAAACTCAGAACCTAAATCAGTGCAAAGTCTTCATGGCTGACTCATGAAGCCTCAAAAGATGAATCAGACACCTTGCAGAGAGGGGAGGGCCATGGCTGCTGGCCAAGCGAGAGAGAAGAACCTGCAGATACTAGTGCCAAAGTCTTCAAAATTCCCGCTGAGGAAAGTAAAGGAAAGTCAGAGATATGCTTGAGTAAATGTAAAGCAATAATTTAGAAAGAGAACAGGGGCGGTCTGGCCGTGTTAAAGGCTCTGGAGGATAGGTGCCCTGAAGACTTGTCATGGTTAGCTGAGTTTGAAAGACCAAATGGCTAACAACACTGAGACTGGAGACTTCTCCGTTCTGAGGAGCCTGCAGTAGGAGAATCAAGCCACTGTCCTGGAAGACTGGATGGCAACTCCATGGCTTCAGTCTGGAGTGAATATGGATGAGGGGTGAAGTCAGACCCCTTGGGCCATTTATCTAGCAGTTAGTTGGATAGCCTTGCTTTTGAGATGATGATGCCTAGGGGCATTTTGCCCTAGGATTACAGAGTTTGCAGGTTGAGAAACTGAAACCCTGAGTGTTAGACCGCTCCCAGTGTTGAAGTTCAAGTTTGGAAGGGTTCCCGGAGATCTGTGACTTGAGCCACAACCCAAAGAACGAAGTTGGAAGGAACACAGAAATCAAAGGATTCAGGTGGATGGCATGAAGGGTTTGTTTCGGTCAAAACTTTCTTTGTTTAGTCACTTATCTCATTCTAGGGAGGAGGCCTCAGTCTAGTTCTCCTTTTTATAGAAAGGTCAGCCGGTGGGTCAGGCAGCTGGGGAATGTGTGCTTTTTCCTGAGTTCAAGCTTCCTGATTCATAGGGTGAAATTCAGCTTTCTAATTGCTTCTCCGAGAAGGATGAGCTCATTGGTGGCGACAAGAGCAGCCCTCTGTCCTTCCTTCTCTTCTCCAAATGCTGGGAGAAGTGGGATGTGAACTCTCAAATGTCACAGAAGCCTACAAAATGCTGACTCCCGGATGCCAGGCATAACTGGGGTTGGCTCAGAACGTGGAGACAGGGCAACATCATCATCTGCTAAGAATTCATTGTTCTGCAACTTGCCTGGGACACAATGGCAAGACTGAAACAGGAGGGATAGATGTGGGGTGGGGTGGGGGCAGGCAACCTGGGTGTGTCTTTGCAAACACAGCCTTCTTGGGGGTGGGGAGAGGAGCAGTGTGGCATTAGTCAACAGGCCCACTGTGTGTGTGTGTTCAGGGCACCAAGAAGCAGGGACACAAAACACATACCCAAACAAAGAAAGGAAGGGGAGAGCATTGGTTTGGAGAGATTTTGATATTCACTACATAAAAAACAAAAACAAAAACCACTGAAGTAGTCATGAGAAAATTCAGAATTTTGTTTTGTGCTATGTATTTGAATCACAAACGGTGGGTGGGCACCGTGACCTTTGCAGAGTATAGGCTGCTATTTGGATTAGGAAGTCTGGATTGAATGGTGCCAGGCTCCCTTGTGGGCAGAAGGGCAGCTGATAGCCTCCTGGGCATGCTTTGAGTGGCCCTGAGCAGATCCCTGACACTTTCCAAAAGGGATCCAGAGGGTTAGCAGCTAAATTGGGATTAGAGTTATTTTATTTGCTTCTTGGTTCATTGTGTGTTTTCCAGATTTTTTTTTGTGTATATGTATATGCACACATATTTTTAAAACCTTAATTTTATTAATGGAAAAATCACATAATAAACATGTTATCGCATTCTTGAACAAAATTCCTACTTTATGGTAAAAGCAACAAAGTCCCCTTTGGCCATTGCTCCTTTTGGGGCTTTTTCTGTGCATTCTTTCACATATATAGAAACACACAGTTGAGAATCAAATTGTTTTGTGTTGGCAGTTTATGTAAAAACATGAATAGGGGCGCCTGGGTGGCTCAGTCGGTTAAGCGGCCAACTTCAGCTCAGGTCATGATCTCACGGTCTGTGTGTTCGAGCCCCCCGTCGGGCTCTGTGCTGACGGCTCAGAGCCTGGAGCCTGCTTCATATTCTGTATCTCCCTCTCTCTCTGCCCTTCCCTTGCTCACACTCTGTCTCTATGTCTCTCAAAAACAAACAAACAAACAAACAAAAAAACGAAAAAAAAAAACCCAACATGAATGACCCTGGACTGCACATTTCTTCCCTCAACTTGTATATTTCACTCAACTTGTCTTGGGTATTATGACATATTGATTTGCTTCACTCTTAATTACAACATGCTAGTCAATAGTATGGCTTTACTATATTGATGTAGCTATTTCCTTTTTCATGGATATGTAGGTTTTTTCTAATTTTCCACTATTGCAAACAATGCTTTAGTCAACATCCTTAAACACAACTTCTTGGGCACAGGTACAAAGGTCTCCTCGAGGTAGATATAGAAGAATACTGGGTCCTAAGATCTTAAATTTCATTAGGTACTTGCAGCTTGCCCTCCATTCAGGCTGTAATAATTGATATTCCCAGTACAGTATTAAAGTATCCATTTTCCACAACTTTGTCAACACTGGATCATAAGGAAAAAATTGCCAGTCTGATGAATGAAAAGTCATGCCTCATTGGTTTTCTTTGGCCTTTCCCCGATTACCAGGGAGGCTATTTTTATTTATTTCTTCATCCTTTCCTCTATTTAATTTTTTCCTCAGGAAACATGTGCTACTTTCATAATATTGAAGAGAGTTCTCTTCTTTTCTTACTCTTCCTCCTTCTTGTTAAAGCAGGCCCAAGCAAACAGAGGAGGACTATTTGCTCTGATTGGACCATATTCAGTCAAATGCCCATTTCCGAACTTATCACTGTTAGGAGATAGGAGAACCTGCCACTGCAGGGATTCCCCTGATTGGCTTCCAGACCACTTCTGGAGCTGCGGACTGGGCCAGTCCCACAGTCCTCATGACTACTGCTGAGTAGAGGAGGGCTTTGTTTACTGTGCAATGACCCTTTCCAGTTCTGATACTCTCTGACTGCAAGAAGTCCTGACATTGTTTGTTTAATCAGTGATCTTTTGGTTGAAAAGAACGGAGACCTACTCAAGCTAGATCAAGTGATAAGTGGGATTTATCTGGGGGTGGAGGGGGAGAACAGGGGGTATCTCCCAGAACACAAGGTGGAACATAGAGCTGGGCTGGGATGAGAACTGGAATGCTGGCAGAAACAGAGGTCTCTCTCTCTCTCTCTCTCTCTTATCCTCTCTGCTTTTCTAGGCACATCTCCCTCTCTTCTCCCTTTTCATCCTGACAAGTGCTTCTGCTCATATATCTTGTGTCTGGTCTAGGCTGGCCATCTTAACTTTGATTTAATGTCTTTTCTCCATAAATACCTACTATTGATTTTTTATGATGTCTGGGTCTCCTAGTATAATATTTATGAGGATAAGAATATGATTGGTTTTTAGCCAGTCAATGGACTGGCTGATTTTGAGTCATGTGTTCAAACTTAATCCAATAGACTTGTCTGCCTGAGGTAGAGGACAGACCTGCCCTTTCCAGTGTATGTGGGTGTGGCAATTCCTCCAGAAACTCCAGGGGCAGGTCAGGGAATGAAACGTGCCTCCTACAAAGGTGTGGTCTTCTAAAATTTGAAGTCACCAGACTTAATACCATGAGCTTCCCCCAAATTATACTTTTTTGCTTCCTCCACCTGTGACCCCAAATCCAAATCTGGAAATCTAAGTGAAGTTTTATGCACAAAGATATTTATTTATTTGAGGGAGAGAGAGAGAGTACAAGCAGGGGAGAAGGGTAGAGGGACAGAGAGAATCTTGAGCAGGCTCTATGCCCAGCACAGAGCCCCACGTGGGGCTCGATCTCACCATGGTGAGAAATTGAAATCAGGAATTGGTTGCTTAACTGACTGAGCCACCCAGGCACCCCAAAATGTATTTTATAAGTATTATATATAATACTGATAGGTTGAAATTGACAAATGTCTTGTACTCAGAGGATGGCCAAATAAAATGTCCATTGTATGGTAAATTGTGTGTCATAAAAGTGATGTTTATAAAAATTTAAAATAACAAAGGATATGTGTATTTTAAGATATAATAATAGTAAGTGTAATATTTGTACATATAGTATGATCACAGCTATGTAAATAAAAACAAAGCAAAATTATATGTATATATATGATGATATGGTTGATGACTCTTCTCAATAATGTCTGAAAACCATCTCCCTTGTCTCTGAGTTCTGAGACAGTGGGGAGGATCCTTTATTTCACTACTGCATCCCCAGAGTTAGCACAGTGTGCACAATAGACACTGAGCAAATATTTGCTGAATAAGAGAATAAATCATGAGTGAATCTTTAAACTGAGGGTGATTGGGAGGGGAAAGATGAAGTTAGTGGCCACTATACTGTGGGATTCCAGTCTCTCGTCTAGAAGTTTGAGTAGGATGAACTGATCAGTGGACATGGTTTTCGGAAGGCCTGTTTGATATAGCCAACTGCTTCCAACCCTTCAGTTTTTCCAAACTAATAATCCTCACTGGAGAAGGGAAGCTCATTTGACCACTGTCTCAAGGCCACCACGGATGGCCTATTCTTACCAGAAGCTTGATAGACTCCTTTGGCTCATTCCTTGTACCCACTACTTTGCTGACATCCAAGGAGCTGGGAACTCCAGGCTGGTGAGCTGTGTCCTCCATTTAAGCCTGAGACCAGCGGCACGTCCCGTTCTACTTCTCCACTATAACACAAGGTCTTCACTGGCTCAGGATGGTATGTTTCTGCAGCTGGACTCAGGTTTTGCTAAAACCAGAGCTTTCTATTCTGAGAGCGATGAGGATGGTGAACTCTATCAGTGCAAGAGGGTGTGTGTGTGTGTGTGTGTGTGTGTGTGTGTGTGAATAAAATTCTGAGATCAATAAATATACCAAGAAGGAGTGTCCAGGGTGTCTAACATCTACTAGTACTTGTCTGTGCTTCACCTTCTTTTGGTCACTGAACACCCTTGATCCTCTACCATTCTAGATTTCATCTCTTTCCCCCTTTACCCACTTCTATTCTGCCTCACCCAGATGATACATTATATCTCCTATAGCTGCTGTGTCCTTCAGGCTCTGGCACGAGCCTCTTTATCAGTGAGATTCTCGATCTCCAGGGGCTACCAAGCATCTTCTCACTAGTCTCGGAACACCTCTATTCATAGTAAGCTTTCACAAAATATGTGACCCAAAATATGCCCTGCCCCTTCTTCACCTCCTCCTCTAGCAGTGGGCAATACTTGGGAGATCTCCAGGCTACTTGGAAGTTACTTAAAGATTTAACAAATGTTTACTAAAGACTTACTATGTGTCAGGCACCTTTCTTGGTACTGGTGGCATAATAATGGACAAAGTGAAACTGATTCCTGCTTTAATGGAACTCACCTTCTACCAGGGGACACAGATATCAATAGAATCATCACATAACGACTGCAGCTCAGTGGTGGTAAAAGCCATGAAGAAGCACAAGGTGGCAGGAAAGCACCCAGGGACTTGACTGTGTCCGGATGGGGAAGCCAGAGAAGCCTTCACTGGGAAAGTGAGACTGAGAGCGTGAGTGTGAGTCAGTGGGTGAAGTGAGGTGGGGGTCGCAGGCTGTGCTCTAGGCCAGCACTTGACTTTACTGTGCACCCTAGTCTCTTGGACATCTTGGTTTTGGAATGGGGCCCACATTTGTGCATTTCTAACAAGCTCCCCCATGACAGAGCTATTGGCCTGGGAACCTCATTTTGAGTAGCAGGGTTCTATGCCGATGGTTCTTAACCTTGGCTTTGTGAAAGCATCTGGAAGGTTTGAAAAATACTGAAGCCTGGGTGCTATGTCCAGAGATTCTGATCTTCTTGGTCTTAGATGTGGCCTGGGCATTGAGATTTAAAGGAAGTTAAATCCAGGGGATTTAACACACAGCCAGAGTTGAGAACCCTTGGCCTAGACAGGGGTACTCACATGAGTAAAACCCAGCAGTGGGAAGGGTCATGATACATCAGAAAGTGGCTTCTCTGGATGGAGCACCAAGTACCAGGACAGTGGCAGGGCCTGAGGCAGGTGAGGTGGGCAGGGGCTTGGCCATGCCTGGACTTCTGGGTTATATTTTGTTTCTGTGTGCTAAGAGCAATGGGAAACTACTGAAGGTTTTAGGCATGGGGTCGAGTTGGGTTAGAAAAGATCTCTTTGGCTGCAGTGGGGGTGGGGGATGGGTTGGAGGGGGAAGACTAATACTGGGGAGACCGAGAGGCAGTTAATGGACTATGCTAAGAGATAGTAGTTGTTTGTTGCCTTTTGGGTTCCCAGGAGCAAACTCTAGGATGAGTTTGGTGGGCAGGGCATATATTCTTTCCTATGGAGGGGAGGAGAGAAAGCAGGATTGGGCAGAGAGAAAAGACAAACTGCTGTGCAGGTGAAGGGGAGCAAAACATGTGACCCAAAATATGCCAGTGTGGCACATGGATGTTTTGAGCTGAAGGTTGCCAAGACCCAGTTGACTCAGGAAGGGTTGTTTATTATTATTATTATTATTATTTTTATTTTTATTTTTATTTTTATTTTTATTTTTACTGCTCCCTTAACCTCCTGAAGGAATTTAGATATAGGGCCTGTACTAGGAAGAGAGCTAATACCAGAGATAACTTTTATACCAGAAAGACTTATCTGCATGGTATGGCAAACATTTGCTTACTAAACATTTGCCCTTCTCATCTTCCTGTGAATTGCCTTCCTCCCCTTTGTAGTCCCAGATCCTCCCTGTCTATGGCCATACCACCTTGAATGCTTCTGGTCCATCTCACCTGAAGTCCCAAACCCTGTCCCCTTCTCTTTAGCTCAGGATAGCATATAAGCCTCAACTGTCTGACTGTCTTTGAGCCTCATATGTTTGGGGTTCCTGTACATATGAAATTAATTTTTTTTCTTCTGTTAAGCTGTCTTATGTCAATTTAATTATTAGACCAGCCCAAAGACTCTAGAAGGGAAGAAGGGAGAAGTTTTCCTTCTCTCTAGATGCATGAAAAGCCATGGCCAACCCCACTGGAAGCTCTGGAGTATATTTGACTCAACAGATGTCCTTCATTAGCAATGGAAAGGCCAGGAATTTACACCCCTGTCTTGGTCAGTCTTTGGGTTTGGGCCACCTTAGACTGGTGGCTCTCTGCAGCTGATATGGAGTTGTGGACAGGACAAGTCCTTTCCTGCAGAGGAGTCTGCGTGGTGCATCTCCATGTCTAGCCTGCTGGAATAGTGTGGAGGTGGTGAGATAGGGACCAGAGGGTGAATAAGAATGCTATTAGAAGGCAGAACCAGTGGGGCCAGATGATTCATTAGATTGATCAGGTGTGTGAGTTCATACATTCTTTCATTGGCTCTGCAAATATTTACTGAGACCTATTATGTGCCAGGCACTGTACAAGGCACTGGGGACTCATCAGTGAACAAAACAGACAAAAATCCTTATCCTTGTGGTGCTTATATTATAGTTAGGGAGACAGAATAACTAACATGCAAGTGAAATACAGAGAATGTTGGGAAGTGGTACATGCTACGAAGAACAATAAAGCCTAGAAGGAGGATTGGACATATCCACACATGCATGAGTATGGGATATTGCAATCTTAGTAGGATGGGTGGTGAGGCTATATTTAAAAATTTACTTTTAATTAAAAATGTAAAGGAAGTGAGGGAGCTGGCCATGTAGATATCTGAGGAAAGAACATTCTCAGTGAAGATACAAATACCATGACTCTGAAACTTGAAGCAATGGAGAAAATACTAATAATGAAGATTGAATTTACAAGTGTATCATACCTGTAGCTGTTACATTGGGAATAGCACACAAATGAGGAAATATTCTTCTAGTATTATAATGAACAGGTCACTTGTTACTATAAATGAAACATGAACCCACGTTCATGTCAGATCTATACTCATTTGCCAACTGCAATCTTAGGTTGTCTATCCATAGAAGAGGCTGTCAAAACTCAGCCTTTGCGGTGTGGAGGTTCCTCAAAAAAATGAAAATAGAGCTACCCTATGATCCAGCACTGCTAGGAATCTACCCAAGAGACACAGGACTGCTGATGCATAGGAGCATGTGTACCCCAATGTTCATAGCAGCACTTTCGACAACAGCCAAATCATGGAAAGAGACCAAGTGCTCATCAACTGACGCATGGATAAAGAAGTTATGGTACTTATATACAATGGACTACTACGTGGCAATGAGAAAAAATGAAATCTGGCCATGTGTAGCAACATGGATGGAACTGGAGGGTATTATGTTAAGTGAAATAAGTCAGTCAGAAAAAGACAGATACCATTTGTTTCCACGAATAGGTGGACTTTGTGAGACTAGCAAAAACCAGGGGGAGGGGAAGAGGGGAAAGGAAAAAAAGACAGAGAGAGGGAGGGAGATAAAACATAAGAGACTCTTAAAGACTAAGAAAAAACTGAGGGTGAGGAGGGTGAGGGAGGGGGAGAGGGGGTGATGGGCATTAAAAAGGGCACATGTTGGGATGAACACTGGGTGTTATATGTAAACCAATTTGAAAATAAACTATTATAAAATTAAAAAAAAACAACTCAGCCTTTGGTTCTATGGTATTTACAATAAAGAGTATTGTATATTTTACTATTATTTGTAAATTATGTACCAGACATCCTTTATATCAGTAAAATTTATATGCCAAAGTCCATCCCACCCAAGCTGGTTGTTAAACATTTACTAGTACAACTCTGGGCTGGAGAAAGATGGGGAAGAGAGCTGGGCCCTGGTGGTGTTTTATGGATTCCCAGACACAGATAAATGAAGACTTCAGTAGTGAAAGAAAGTAAGAGAAAGTTGCAACCTTTCTTCTAGGGTCTCAAATTTCCTTTATCTCCTTCTACTTTCTTTCTTTTTTTTTTTTAATTTTTTTTTTAAATTTATTTTTGAATGAGAGAGAGACACAGAGCGACTGGAGGAGGGGCAGAGAGAGAGGGAGACACAGAATCCGAAGCAGGCTCTAGGCTCCGAGCCGTCAGCACAGAACCCTATGTGGGGCTTGAACTCACGAGCAGTAAGATCATGACCTGAGCCGAAGTCAGACACTTAACTGACTGAGCCAGCCAGGCGCCCCCTCATTCTACTTTCTACTTGGAACCTTTTGAATTCATCTGGTTCTGATGGTATCCCTTCAGCCTTCTCAAACTCAGAGTCTCCTCCTCCCTGGAGAACGTGTTTGGGTGGCTGAATCTCCTGGAAAGGCTGCCTGGTGGTGGATTCTCTGGGTGGGAGGGGGAAGTGGAGGGAGGAAGGGCTGGAAGGGCGGATCCAAAGCTAAGACTTTGTTCCATACCCTGGGCCCCAGCTTGTCTGGGTGAAAGGATCAGACATCTTATATTCCTCAAAAGAGTTTAACTTCCCTACATGTAATTAACTGATTAGTAATGGCTAATACTTATTATGTTTTTATTTTTAATTGTAGCTGATGTTTTTGAGCAGTTACTCTGGGCCAGGTGCTCTGCTGGGAACTTACATGTGTTATGTCTGCTGCTCATTACCACTTGTGAGGTCATTTTACAGAAGAAGAAATGACAGCTCATAGAAATTAAGTAGCTTAGAGTCACAGGACAGTTAAGGCAGAGTCTGGATTTGAACCCAAGATCTGTGTGACTTCAAAGATAGTTACTTAAAACTACCTACTGTTCTATAGTGCACATGGGCTCTAGCCTTGTCTACAATGTAAAAGAAAAATACAGGAAAAAATTTTAAAAAACTAGAAAAATTAATTAGCTGACATTTTTATAGAGCATTACAATCTGACAAAACTGTTTTCATATGTAACACCTTCCCAAGAGAGAAGGCAAATTGGGCTGCTTGAATAAATCATAGAAGATTCACTGAAAATGTAATTAGACTATTTTCTGTGAAATAGTCTCTTTGGACTGAGCGACCTGTTTAACGAAACAAAGCCAACTTTACTGATCTTTTCCTGTCAATCTGATTTCAGGAGCAAATTAACAGTGGTGAGAACTGACATCTTTGAGGTCTCTCTCTGAATTTTCCTATCTCAGTTCTGCAACCTTGCCTTGGGCGCCCCTGGGGAAATGATACAAATATTCTGTACTTTAGCCAAGTTACTTTGCATGTATGTCCTAGGGCATTGTGTAACCTGGACTGGAGAGAAGAACATCTAAATTCTTAATCTTTTATAACTTAAATTTATTTAGAGAAGTGGAGAGAAGTGAAATGATGGAGGGTCATTGCCCTACTGAATATTTCCTCCCTCCCTCCTCTCTTCTTTCCCTCTTTCCTTCCTGCCTTCATATGTTCATTCTCCAGGGCACTCAGAATTCTGTCCTTGGAGATCTGAAATGAGTAAGACCTGGTTGCTGTCCTTGAAAAACTCACAGCTTGGGGAACAGACACCTATAATTACATTACAATAATTTTATCATTTACTTTATTTTTTAAAGCTTAACAAAATTATTATTTATTTTAAGAGAGAGAGCAAGAGAGAGCGTCAGTGGGGGAGGGATGGGGAGAGAGAGAGTCCCAAGCAGGCTCCATGCCATCAGTGCAGAGCCCGGATGTGGTGCTCGAACTCATAAACTGTGAGATCATGACCTTAACCGAAACCAAGAGTTGGACGGTTCACCAACCGTGCCTCGCAAGTGCCCCATTATCATTTACTTTACTTTAGATTAAAAGTGGTGGAGAGCAGGACACTGGTCTTTCCCCAGCAAACATGACCCAGTTCTTCCGGTTCTAGCTATAGGGAAGTTTTAAGTAAGGGTTACTCCTGAGGCCCCATCCCCTGTTTCCTCAGAGACTACCTGGTCCCACCCTACAGCCCCCCAGCCCAAGGAGGTGCAAAGGGGGCAGACAGAGGCACCAGAGCCAATCCTGGGTGGCGCTCCTCCAGGAGGCTACAAGAAGGACCGCTTTTTTAGGCTGGGCCAAATGACACTTCCTGTTTCAAAGAGAAGAGGCTTATTGTCCAGAGGGCTCCAGCAGCTTGGCGCCAGCCAGTGGAAGAGGTAAATATAAAGTCAATCGAGGAATGCAACTTAACTTCCTCTTGAAATGTAAACTAGGTTTAAAAATCTCAGGGAGCGTGCTTCTGGGCACAGCTGGTTTCTGGAGGTGGGCAGAATGGAGCGAGCTGGAGGAAGGCGCCGGGCCGCTGAGAGGGTGTGGGTGGTCCTGCTCACCTGCCGGGGCGCAGGGTGAATGGATGTGTGAGAAGCAGAAAGGTTTTCTAGATCTTTGATGGCCACTGCCTGCCCTCTCCTCTGTTCCTGGGCTCCACATCTCCCAAACCTGTCAGTGTGGAGGCTCACAGGGCAGCCCTGACGTTTCTAGGAGTGGAATCATCAGGAACCGAAGTTCCAAACTGTTCTAAATCAAGGTTCA
Source organism: Paradoxurus hermaphroditus (assembly GCA_004024585.1). Classification (NCBI taxonomy): domain Eukaryota; kingdom Metazoa; phylum Chordata; class Mammalia; order Carnivora; family Viverridae; genus Paradoxurus; species Paradoxurus hermaphroditus. The sequence goes on from PITB01022741.1 coordinate 17,306, forward strand.
CTTTGTTGAGCCTCAGTTCCCCAGACTCCGGGCTGGGTCAGCCTAGGACCTAGCGCAGGCATTTGCCCCTGTTTGAGAACACTGGTCCTCCCAGCGCCAGATGATAAGCTCCCTGAGCCAGAAGCTGTGTCTTATTTATCTTTTTGCCTCCAGAGCTTAGCATAATGTATATGGCACAAAGTAAGTGCTTAATAAAATATCTTAGTTTATTTGATTTTGTAAAATCAAATAATTAAAAACCGTTTCTCTTTAAAGAACTCATATATTGTTTTTATTTTTATTAAAAACATTTTAAAAAATTTATTTATTTATTTTTGACAGAGAGACAAGGAGAGTGAGTCAGGGAAGGGCAGAGAGAGGGAGAGAGAGAATCCCAAGCAGGCCCTGCCCTGTTGGCATAGAGCCTGATGTGGGGCTTGAACTCACAAACCATGAGATCAAGACCTGAGCCGAAACCAAGAGCCAGATGCTTAACCAACTGAGCCACCCAGGTGCCCCAGCCCACACAATGTTTTTAAATGAAATAAAGATAGATGTACAATTTTTTAAAAAAAAGTTACAGGTTCTTTAAGAACATAAGGGGTGGCGTCTTAGTCTATTCAGGCTGCCGTCACAAAATACAACAGAAACTAGTTTTCTCACTGCTATGGAGATTGAGAATTTCAAGATCAAGGTCTAGGATGATGGGTTTCTGATGAGGCCTCTCTTGCTGGTGGTAGTTGGCTGCTTTGTCCTCACAAGGCCTTCCCTCTGAGTATGTACCAGGAGAAAGAAAGTGACTTCTCCAGTGTCTTTTCTTATAAGAACACGAATCCTGTAGAATCAGGGCCCCATCCTTATGACCTCGTTCGACCTTAATCACCTCCTAAAGGCCCCATCTCCACAGTCACAATGGGGGTTAGGGCTTCGACGTATGCATTTTGGGAAGAACACAATTGAGTCCATAGCAGGTGGTGCAAATAATAAACATGAATATCCCAAGTGTCGCTCCAAACGAGAAATGGTCAAGATGAGCCCTTTCTCTCAGCAGCTGGGGGCTTTGCTCAGAATTGCCAATTCTTGCAAATCTCTTCTTCCCCAAGTCTCCTTACTGTACACCCTACTTCGAGTCCTCTCCATCTCTCTGTGAATTTATTTTTACTCAGGCAAGAGCGAGGAAGGAGTCACTTTCATTGCCCACAAACAGATCACGATGGATTCCATCGCTAACCCTCCTCTACCTTCCCAGAGGCAGGAGGACTTGGGGGCAAACGGAGGGCTTGAGCTACCAGTGAACTCCTCAGGGTCACCAAGTCTCCTCTCCTCTCTCCATATGGGACAAGTGTGAGAGAATCAGACCCAGGGAAAGTGGGGGAGTGGGAAGGAGCTGAGCTTTGGCCTAAGGAAAGCATCTGACGAACATACAAATATATTGTGATTATAAAGGAAGATATAAAAATGGGTATAAACAAACTCATTACCTTATTTGAGCATGCAACTTCATCTTTGTGTGGCATGTGTCTTTTTGCCCCAGTAACTGAACTCTGTTAAGCACAAAGTTTTGGAAAGTTTTTCTGGTTTATGTAACTCTGGAAAGGTCCAGAATGTGGTTCTTGTAGGTCTTCTGATGAAAAAAAAAAGACCCTGGTACTATCTCTGACAGGGACAGGTAATAAGCATTCACTAAAGTGCCTAATGAGCATCTCGGTGGAGATTAAAGGCTGAGTAGGTGTTTTTCCAGACTATACATATAATTTAAATTTAAATCTTTATTTATTTTACACTGATTAGTCTAGAAGTTGTTTTCTTAGGAGCAAACACTGAGCCATGCATATTTCCATTGTAAAAAGGAAAAATAAAATATCTATGAAATGCAAGAGGCCCTTCCAGTTCTTGGCAAAGTGCCCGTTCCATCTCCCCTGTGGACGCGTTTGGTCATTTATTGTCTTGCAGGTGCTGTTTGTTTCCTAAGCCCTGCTCTACCTGTTTCTCGGTGTCAGAAGTCTTGCTCTGAGTATAGAATATGTTTTATTTTTTCCTCTTCAACATCGTGTGTATGTGTGTACGTGAAAGAAAAAGAGAGAGAGAGAGACTGTAAAAGCAATTCATGTTCACTGTAAAAATGTGCCAAGTGCAGAATGATAGAAAGAAGCAGGAACAGGGGCACCTAGGTAGCTCAGTAGGTTTAGCATCTGACTTTTGATTTTGGCTCAGATCATGATCTTGTGGTTTGTGAGATCGAGCCCCATGTTGGGTTCTGCACTGGCAGCTTGGAGCCTCCTTGGAATTTTCTCTCTCCCTCTCTTTCTGCCCCTCCCCCATTCTCTCTCTCTTTCTCTCTCAAAATAAATAAATAAGCTTAAAAAAAATGAAGTACGAACAAAAACCCACTCATGCTCCTAGTACCTAAGTATTAGCAATTCCTATTTATAGTTTGTCTTATTTCTTTCCATTTGATTTTCTTTATATTTTTGATATAGTTGAATCACATTGTATTTTTCAATATTGCATCTTGTTTTTTTTCACTTGACATTATTTCTAAAACAGTTTTGTTGTCATTCAAGCTAAAAACTCTGTAAACATAATTTTTAATGGCTGACTGGCATTCTGTCTTAGAGACAGTTATTGGAGAATTTTTCAAAAGTAAAATTATGCCTCTCATACAAATGAAAAATGAGCATGCCAGAGATTGTATTTACATCATTAATAAATGAGGGACCCAGAAAATGCTGCAACTGGTTTGAAGGGGAATTGAAAGAACTACAGAGATACAGACAACAGGGGATGCTGGAATGAATTTACAAATACTAAACGGAACTATCCGAGGGCGATACACATTCTGCTGGATACAATTCATTTGCATTTCCAAGGATACAAGGAATTCCCATTTTTATCTGTTTCTACACCTTAATCACAGACAATGAAAGGCGCTCATAATCTTTTTTAGCCCTTTGAAAGTCTCTTACAATTTTTCTTGGCAGGATGTAATATGAGTTTACTTAGCCGTTAGGACTGTGTGTGGTGCGCCTACATGTTGGCGTGTGTGACAGGAGGACTGGCTTTCTTCCATCTGAGGAAGATGCAGTGAGCCGTTGAGCCTCTCAGGGCCCCAGGGTTTTCATCTGTAGAGAGACATAGCTTGGATGGTTTCTGAAAGTCTTTCCTGAAGCTCTGATGTCCACAACTCCCCCAATTATTTCAAGGTAAGGTCCATGTGGGACACATAGCTATTTCTTTGTCTCTACTCTTATTCTTTTCAGCAAGATCATACAGGCAGGAATGAATTTGACTCTACAGCCTCATAGATTTAATATCACATTCCATGGATTCTAAAGTTAAAACAATTAAAAATGATTTTTTTAAAGTAGGCTTCACACCTAACGCAGAGCCCAAGTGGGACTCGAACTCATAACCCTGAGATCAAGACCTGAGCTGAGATTGAGAGTTGGCTGCTTAACTAGCTGAGACACCTAGGCGCCCCTAAAACAATTTTTAAAAAAATTTTCTTTTTAACGTTTATTTATTTTTTGAGAGACATAGAGACAGGGCGTGAGCAGGGGAGGGACAGAGAGAGAGGGAGACACAGAATCCGAAGCAGGCTCCAGGCTCTGAGCCAGCAGCACAGAGCCCAACGCAGGGCTCGAACTCACAGACTGCGAGATCATGACCTGAGTCGAAGTTGGCCGCTTAACCGACTGAGCCACCCAGGCGCCCCTAAAACAATTTTTAAACAACTCTTTAATTGAGGGTTTTCTTGCAAAAGATGATACCTTAGGATGACTTTTGGACAGGTGGTAATTGTGACATAGTGTTCGTGGTGTTGCACCCACACGCGTACACTTGATTGCTATTCCTGTTGGCTTGAATGGACAGCTTCCACTCTTTTACGTTTCACTCAGCAAATCATTCAAGGAAGGAATAAGAGTCTTTGGTTATTATCTGCAACTCTTCTATTAACTTCTGGAAAGGTCAATTTTAAACCATGCAGAATGGGTGGCAGTGGCTTGGAAGATGATGGAACTCTCCTTTTAGAAGTATTGTGTCACCAACAGCTTTGGGACCATAGAAGAGAATATCTATGTAACAACATGAGGACATCGAGGACTCTGAGTTGAAAGGTGATTCTGAAGGGTTAGACTTTGAATGTGTAGAAAGTTTAGGAAAATCTTTTTTTAAATTAATTTTTATGTTTTTATTTATTTTTGAGAGAGAGCTAGAGACACACATAACACGAGTGGGGGAGGGGCAGAGAGAGGGAGACACAGAATACAAAGCAAGTTCTGGGTTCTTAGCTGTCAGCACATGACCTGTTGCAGGGCTCAAATTCGTGAACCACAAGATCATGACCTGAGCCAAAGTCGGATGCTTAATCAACTGAGCCACTCAGGCGCCCCTAGGAAAATCTTCATTGTTTTTGCTTAATTTTCTTTTTGAATGTAAGCCCAAGGATGGAATAAGATAAAAATTCATGTTTAATTAGTCTTCAAAAGAACTCCTCTTTTAATAAGGTCAGATACTTTATGAGAGTTAGTAAAGCATTTGTGTCACCGATTAATTGCCATTGTTTGTGCTTTTTGGTACATAAAAAATTGTGCTTCTTACTGTTGATGGTGTTTTAAAATTGTCAAATCACAGTAACTTTACAGAAAGGAGAAAGAGACATCCCAGTAAAAGTAAATAGATTACAAGATGCTTTCACATTTCAGAAACATAAAAAAAAAAATCAAAACCAAGAAACAAAACAAAAATCATTAGCCTTAGGGGGCACATGAGTGGCTCAGTCAGTTAAGGGTCCAACTCTTGATTTCGGCTCAGGTCATGATCTCATGGTCGTGAGATTGAGCCCTGTGTCCGGCTCCATGCTGAATGGGGAGCCTGTTTGGGATTCTCTCTCACCCTCTCTTTCTGCCTCTCTTCTGCTTTCACTTGCTCGCTCTCTCTCTCTCAAAAAAAAATTATAAAAACCCCCATGAGCCTTAAAATTGAGAAAATATGGTATTTGCTTTTGGTCAGTGGCTGGAGAAAAACTAGAACATGAATCTCCCCTTGCCTCATGAGCATAAGGGATTTGGTAACCCAAATAAAATAAAACAAAAAACAATCCAAAGCTATATTATTTTTTTCCTGATTGCAAAAGTAATACTTGTTAGAAGAAACTCAGCCGATGAACTGATAAATAAAATGAGGTATATCCATAAAATGGAATATTACTGAGCCATAAGAAGGAATGAAATACTGAAAAATGCTGCACCATGAACCTAGAAACATGCCAAGTGGAAGAAGCCAGGTACAAAAGGACAAATACTGGGTGATTCCATTTTTACAAAGTTTAAATGAAGAATAGGCAAATTTACTGAGAGAGAAAGTAGATGAATGATTGCCAGGGGCTGAAAGGAAGGGCGAATAAGTGACTGCATAGTAAGTACGAGGTTTCCTTTCAGGGTGATGAAAATGTCTTGGAACTAGACAGCAGTGATGGTTGCACAATATTGTGAAAGTACAAAATGCCATTGAGGTGTATGATGTGAAAATGGTTAAAATGGTAAATTATATGTTATGTGTATTTTACCACAATAAAAATAGATAAATAGCATCCTCCAAAGTAATATTTATCGAAAACTTTAGAAAACACTGAATTGTAAAAAAAAGAGGGAGTGAAGGCCATATTAGTGACGAAGTCTTGAGTTCTTTAGTGATCAGAGCTTGCTGCTTACTTTCTGTTTTTTTTGTTTTTGTTTTTGTTTTGTTTTGTTTTTTTTTTTTGGTCTCACTGAACCCAAGGGCTTAACAGTGAGGCTGATAGTCAACTGGACACCTAAAGGTCCTTCCTCCTTCCTTTTCAGGGCCACTTCCATCCTTGGAACTACTTCTCTGCATCCATGAGAACCAACAGGATAGGCAATTGGTCTCTCAGTTCCTTTACCAATGTTTCTTTTTAAATGTTTATTTATTTTTGAGAGGGAGAGAGAGAGAAAGAGAGAGGTTGTGCACAAGTGGGAGAGGGGAAGAGAAAGAGGGAGACAGAGGATCCAAAGCAGGCTCTGCACCGAGAGCCCGAAGTGGGGCTCGAACTCACCAACAATGAGGTCATGACCTGAGCTGAAGTCAGATGCTTAACTGACTGAGCCACCCAGGTGCCCCACCAATGTTTCTACAGCGTCCAGAAGGCTGTGAAGTGGCTCACTCCATCTGCCCCAGCCTTTCCCCATCATCTTATAGGACATTTCCTTACACGTACATTAGAGTCCATAGGTATTCACAACTGAGAGGAAGACAAGAGCCTATACAACTTCCCCCATGAAGCTTCCGGGGCAGTAGGAGGAGCTCCTTTTCTTACATGAGGAGAAGTTGCTGGGAGATACCTCAGAGAAGCCCTGAGGGGTAAGGGAGAGAGGACAGAGAAATCTTCTCAGTGGTTGAGACCTGAAAGATGTGTAGAAATAAGACGTGCAAAGTTCTGTTTTCTAAGAACCGTTGCTTAAACTTTACATCCTACCACAGAATAAACAGTGCCTCTTTGCTTCTGGACCATTTTAAGCAAGCAGGAGCTGGGGGTAGAGAGAGTGTTCCAGGGACAGAGAAGAGCTGATGAAAGCTGGGAGGCAGGGGAGAGCCTGGCATGTGGGGGTTGCTGAGAGGATCACCACCTGGCTAGTGTTGGAGTCTGTGAGGGTCTGTGAGGTGGGCTGCAGGGTCAAATCATGGAGGGGCTTTGAGGCTTTCAGTACTTATCCCATGACCAAAGTGAGCCTCATTTTCCTTTCTCGACACAGGAACATTTAAGAAGCCATTTTCTTCCATAAAGGCCAGTTGTATATGTGTTGAGAGTTGTCCCAGAGGATAAACCTACTCTTCTAGAAGCTTGTTTGGATGAAGTTGAGATAGCTTTGAAGCCACCAGGCTCTCACTTCAAGCGACCTCTCATCACGCAAGGAAAGGGGGCTCCTCCTGCTGCACCTGAAGCTTCATGGGCGAAGTTGTACAGACTCTTGTCTTTCTCCCAAATGCCGTTTCTATCGAAGAGCATGTGCTCCCCACCCTTACCTTCAATACCCCAACTCAGACCCTTACTCAAACCATCAGCCCCCTGACTGCGATTATAAACCAGGTGGTAAGCATTGTGGTAGTTGGTCAAGCAAAAGGGGCTAAGGTTCTCACTATGGTTCAATGTGCAGACTTTGGCTTAGCTCCTGGCTTGGGGTCTGCATTTCACCCACTCCTTCCTGGGGGTGCCTGGGATTTGGAGTCTGTTTGGTTCACTTTCTCCAGACACTAAACTTCCTGGAGATGGAGCAAGTGCTGTCACCTGTTCGCTTGCCTGAGGAAGGGATCACCTTAGGTTTAAAAGTTTCCATTTATGGGCTTTCAACGCATCTTTCTGTTTTAGCCCCATACCTTATTCTCTCCTCTGTGATTTTTAGATGCCTCCTGTTTCTAAGTGACTTAGGAGTTCTGCTTAGCAATATCTTGCTTCTCATTGGTACTCTTTCTTTAGGTACTCCTGTTTCTCCTCTGCCTCACCATTTCTCTTCTTCCACTTGCTCTATTATGATATGGGTTACAGAGCTTCCACTTGCTCTATTATGATATGGGTTACAGAGGGCTCTTAGTTTCATCAAGAGCGGAGTTTACATTTCTGGTTTTCATTCTTACTGTTTTAAAATGATTTCTGAGAGGAGGAGGAGGAAGGTATACCTTTAGTGCATGACTTTAAACGTGGAAGCCTGCTTAGATATTGCATAAGGAAGGCAGTACCTTCCTTAAGGCAGTGGTTGTCAGCCCTGTTGGGTATTAGGATCATTGAGAGGCATTAACGAAATACCAGCGCCATAGTGTTGTCCCAGATGAATTTCATCAGACTCTTGGGAGTGGCCCAGGACCCTCGATAATTCTGAGGCACAGATTGAGGTGAGGTTTGAGGATTTCTGCCATATGGTTCCTCCTATCACTTAAAATTTTTTTATTATTATTTTTATTTTTAAAATTTACATCCAAGTTAGCATACAGTACAATAATGAATTCAGGGGTAGAATCTTCTTATCATTACTTTTAAGACTAGAAAGTCCTATCTAAATCCAAGGTCTATAATCTACTTTTTTTTTCCAGCGTATGAGTCAGGGTTCTCTAGAGAAACAGAACCAACAGGGTGTGTGAGTGTGTATGTGTGTGTGTGTGTGTGTGTGCGCGTGTGTGGGCGTGAGTGTGTGTATAAAAGGTTTATTATAAGGAATTGGCCCATGTGATTATGGAGGCTGGTAAGCCCTAAATCTTCACCTGGTGTTCCAGTTTGAGTCTGAAGGCTGCAGGCTTCTGTAGAACCAGGAAGAGATAGTGTTCCGGTTCAAAGATCCATCAGGCAGGAGAATTCCCTTTTGCTCAGGAAAGGGTCAATCTTTTGTTCTAGTCAGGTCTTTGACTGATTGGATGTGGCCCAGATACATTAAGAAGGGCAATCTGTTTAACACAATCTACCAATTTAAATGAGACTATGCAAAAACATCCTCACAGAAACAACCAGAATGATGTTTGACCAAATATCTGGGCATCCTGTGGCCCAGGCAAGTTGGCACATAAAACTAACCGTCACAAGAGCTATGATTTGGTTTTTTTACATTTAGCTTTTGAATTATCCTGGAATTGATTTTGATATAGAGTCTAAGGTAAAAATCTAAATTATTTTATTTTATTTTTAAAAATATTTTTGTAATGTTTATTTTTTGAGAGAGAGAGAAGCATGAGCGGGGGAGGGGCAGAGAGAGAGGGAGACACAGAATCTGAAGCAGGTTCTAGGCTCTGAGCTGTTATGACAATACAGAGCCCGACGTGGGGCTTGAACCTACGGGCAGAGAGATTATGACCTGAGCTGAAGTTGGATGCTTAACTAACTGAGCCACCCAGGCACCCCTAAATTAATTTATTTTATAAATAACCAACCAACCATCCCAGTACTCTATATCGGTTATTCCTTTCCATTTTCATTGAATTGGGTTTCAGTTCAGTTTATTTTTTAGCTCAACAGATGTTCTTCCTTCATCATGGCTTAAAATTCTTAAATATTTGTTTCTTTGACATCAAAAATTTCTAGGCTATTTTACCTCCTGTCATGGCCAATGCCTCGAAGAAGCAGGGAATTCCCTTTTTACGAAAAAGAAAATGGAGAAACGAACAAACAAAAAAAACCTCACAAATTTAATCTCTGGCAGGGCACCACTCTGCTAGGGCACTCCATCCACATGAAAAAGACTAGAGAATATGATACAGTATAACTAGTGACTTGTGTGTTCCACAAAAGCAAGGATCAGCATGGACTGAGTTTTGGTAGTGACATCATGGAAGAAGGGGGTTTGGCTTGGAAAAGCAAGTAGTGGGACTCCAGGAGGAACATTTGAAAGAACGTGGGAAATTAATTTGAGGATGAGAGTTGTGGCCTGAAAACTTGTTTGGAGATCAGTAAAGTTATCAGGTTATTTGCTGCCTTCATTTCTGGATCTGCGAAATGGGCTTTATTTCTCTAGCTCTCTCCTTGATGAGGGGG
>PITB01022742.1:0-26831 GCA_004024585.1 Paradoxurus hermaphroditus
GTACCTTAAATGCAGCTGAAGAGTGGCCATTCTGAAGCAAGCATTCCATAAGTAACTGAAAAGAATTCTTTCAACTTAAACTAGTCTTTACTGACTCGGAAACTCTCCACACTTACCCCCATTCTCTTCTTCCCCTTAGAAAGGGGTGTGGGCCGGGGTGCCTGGGTGGCTCAGTCCATTAAGCATCTGACTTCGACTCAAGTCATGATCTCACGGTCCATGAGTTCAAGCCTGTGTCGGGCTCTGCTGACAGCTGGGAACCTGGAGCCTGCTTCAGATTCTATGTCTCCCTCTCTCTTTCTGCCCCTTCCCCACTCACGTTCACTCTCTCTCTCTCTCAAAAAAATAAATAAAACACTAAAAACAAAAAAAAAAGAAATAAAAAAAGAGAAAGGAGTGTGGGCTTAGTAGACTGTGGTGTTTAGAATCTTGTTCCATGTCCTCTGTTAACATGCCACATCAATACAGTTGACCTTGAACCACGTGAGGGTTGGAGTCACTGACCCCTATGCAGTTGAAAATTCACATTTGACTTTTCAGCCCCAAAACACTTCATCACAATATACTAATAACCTCCTGTTGACTAGAAGCCTTAGCAATAACCTAAACAGTTAACACATATTTTGTATGTAACCTATATTATGTACATGATACATGCTGTATTCTTACAATAAAGGAAGCTAGAGAAAAGAAACCATCATTAAGAAAATCAAAACAAGAAAATGTATTTATAATACTATACTGTATTTATATAAAAATATGCACAAAACTGGACCCATGCAGCTCAAACCTGTGTTGTTTAAGGGTCAACTGTAATTCAAATTTTATCACCCCACACGTCATCTGGAGTTAAGCTGAAATATTACAAAACAAAGAAATCATCAGGTTGTCAACATGAATATTCATGGAAACATGGAAGAGGATGGTAACATTGTTGTCATGGAACAGCTGTTGTTCCAGAATCCTATGGCTTAAATGGAGTCCAGAACATTCCCCTAGTTTACCCCAAAGCCTCTGATGCACACATGGCCACTGGGATTCTGGGTTCTGTAAGCCTATGTATATGCCATACAGATGATATGGTGAGTGTCCACTTGTCCACTGTAAACAATGTGAACAACTACACATCTTGAACAGTTGAGTAGTTCTGAGCCTCGAATCCCTCCTAGACAAAATGTGGGAGGTGGTCTTGAGGATTCCGTAGATCATTTGGAAACACCTGACACTTAGGAGTCCTTATTTTCTTCTTTCCGTTAAATACAAAATGTTAATGGCCCCCACAGTGTGAAAGCATAGATAGTACTAATAGTAAATTCATATCAATTTCACTTACATCTTGCATGCTAAAAGTTGATGGGGAAATTTATTTTTTTCTATACTTAAAAACGAAAGTACATATCTTTCTTTGGATCTAATAGATATCCAAGTCTTCTACATTTTTCTATCAAGGAATGTTTATACTCAAGGGATATTTATTATAACTGTTACAAGAGAGTTTGGATGATGAGCCGTGAGCAGAGTGCATGGGTGCAAGTGGAGAGTTAAGGGTCTGGACTGTAGCGTAATGAGATCAGCCCCACGGTAGGGTCAGTGTAGCCTCACTCTACTCTCTGGAGACAGATATCAGCATATGCCCTAATGCTGTTAAGTCAGGAACCTTTATGTCTTTGGTAATGTTTGTTTAATGGAATTGAGTTTCTCTTTGAAGGAAAATCTTTCATCGGGCCCAATGACATAACACTGCCGCACAAAGAACACATATTTTCTTTGTCAAATATGTCCTTAAGGTACTGAAGATTATTCTATGTTAATTATATTGCCATTTGTCTGTGAGAACATAGGTAGCATCTGAGACGCTGGTTTTCATATAGGATGAAAGGAATTTTAATCCCATCCCATACAGCTTCCTTTCTGGGCAACCTTCAACAAGTTGCTTTATTTTCTATACTCTCACTGAGTGGACTACTTCTACACATATTTAAATCTTTTTCTTTGGCATGGTGACCACGAGTCTTATGTACTATGTAATGAAGAAGCAAACAGATCATTTGGGATCTACCAGTGAGAAGTAGGTCAAGGGTGGGTGTTGGGGGAGCAGGAGATGGAAAACATGAGTTGAGGGGCCCCCCAGAAGGAGACCACCCAGGAAAACTATCACATTCAAGCCTGCAGTCCATGCGTGACGGTGTCAGCTTTGGGAATGTCAACATGTTTTGCTCCCCTGACACAGAACTGTGGGCTAGGATCCCAGAGGAAAAGAGATCATGACGGGTCTGGGAAGAGGTGTAGTTCGAGGTGCGGATGATAAGGTGGGTAATGGTTCTTTTTAGACAGAAGGATTGCAACTGCATCTCTATAAATATCATCTCTTCCCTTTCCCTAGCCTTTTTAAAAATTTTTTTAATGTTTATTTATTTTTGAGAGAGAGAGAGAGAATAGAGGACAGGCAGAGAGAGAGGGAGACATAGAATCCAAGGCAGCCTCCAGGCTCCCGGCCGTCAACGCAGAGCCTGACATGGGGCTCGAACCCACGAGATGTGAGATCATGACCTGAGCCGAAGTCAGATGCATAACGGAATTAGCCACCCAGGCACCCCCTCCCTGCCTCTTCTCCAACCTTGATGTTATCGTGCTCATATAATGGACGTCACAGTTAAAGGGTAATGAACTTCCTCACACTCTGCCCCTCCCCTCCCCATGTAATGACGTCTATTGACAGAAATATTCTTGGGTTGTGTGTCCCCAGTGGTCACAGCCTCCATTAGAGTCACCACATGCCTCCTGGTCCATCTTGCTGGAAGTGAGACCAGGCACTTCACCATGCTGGGCCTCTGAACTTGTTTACTTCCGGAATCCCTGGGAGGCTGTCTCAGCATCTCGACTCCCCACTCAGACCCTTCAGAAACCTTGCTGAAACAGCGCTTTAAATCTCCGCTCCGAATTTTATCAATGCCTGAGAAATCGGGAATAAATATTAAAAATAAATCAACTGTTTTATCCTTAACTCATTGAAACTGTATAATGCACAATGCCTACACACTTCTTAAGATCAACCATGGTTGGGGCGCCTGGGTGGCTCAGTTGGTTAAGCGGCGGACTTCGGCTCAGGTCATGATCTCAAGGTCTGTGAGTTCGAGCCCCGCGTCGGGCTCTGTGCTGACCTCTCAGGGCCTGGAGCCTGCTTCAGATTCTCTATCTCCTTCTCTCTCTGCCCTTCCCCTGCTCATACTCTGTCTCTATGTCTCTCAAAAATAAATAAACATTAAAAAAAAAAAAAAGATCAACCATGGTTTATCCATTCTGGAGAGGATATCTCAAAATATCTTCAAAGATAGCATGAATACTATATTAAAATATAATATATGCATAAAACAGGAATATATTAAACATAGAGTAACATTTTAAATTCATGTACCTTGCTTCCCAGATTTGTTTCTCTTTTGAATTAAAAATAAAATAAAAAATTTTAAATTTTTATATAAAAATACATTAATTTTTTTTTATTTTTGAGCTTTCACAGAAATAATTTTACAGAAATTTCCCCTTATATTTTACATTAATATGCTACCTTTGTCACAGATGACAAACCAATATTGGTGTATTATTGTTAACTCACATCCATACTTTATCTGATCTGCCTACTTTTTACCCACATGTCCCTTTTCCATTCCAAGATCGCATCCAGGAAGCACCTTCCATTTATTCAGCATGTCTTCTTGGCTCCTCTTGGCCGTGATAGTTTCTCTGACTGTCCTTGTTTTGGTGACAGTTGTGTAGAATACTGGCCAGCTATCCTATACAGTGACCTCAGTTGTGATCTGTCTCATGTTTTCTCATGATTACCCAGGGGTTGTGGGTTGTGAGGAGCAAGATCAGACATGAAGTGCCATCCTCAGCACATCACGGCAAGGGTCCACACCATAAGCAAGTGTGGACTTGGCCACGCTGGATTTGCCAGACTTCTCCACCACGTAGAGCCTCTGCTTTTTTGCCTTTCCAGTCATAGTCTTGGAAGGAAGTTACTCCATGTAGCTAGAGATAGGGGAGCTATACTCGCCTCTGGGATAGAGAATCTATGGATGAGTGTGTTTCTGTACAAGATCTCCCCCTCTTCTTTCCTGTGTACTTATTTATGTTTCAGTCATTTATCCATCCTGTTTAGGATTCATGGATATTTATTTTAGACATGCAGTCACCCAGATTGACTTTTGCCTGTCCTCTTTGCAATACTGGTGTTGTTCCAGTTGTCTTTCACAAAGCAGTGACACCTGTCCTTCATCAGCAATAAAAATGCCCCCCTCTCTTTGTGAGGTGCCCTGTGGTATAGGACATTGGTCACTAGGCATGGACACTGTCACACATCACTGTATCTCGGCGGGGATGACTTTCTCAGCAATGGGTGCTTACCTCAGAATGGTCGGTTTTTGTGTCGTGGACCGAGATCTGCTTGCCCAGTCATAGGATTTTCCTCATTTGTCATATCACACACCAATCTCCTGATACTGCTGGTTCATTATCCTCTTCCCTGTGAGCACTGACTTCAGAAAACATCCAGCACATTCTTTTTTTTTTCTTTTCTTGTTTTGTTTTGTTTTTATGAAGGGCTTTATACACCTCAAGACTTGGCATTTAAGTTTTTTAGTCTTTATGTTGAGACATCCCATGAAACCTTCACCCAGCTTCCTTCCAAAGTTAGCATCCTCCATACCCAGACCGCAGTTACCAAACAGTTCGTGCTGACACAAGGTTATTAATACAGAGACTTCTCCCACCTTTCTGTTCCAGGGTTCCACTCAGGACCCCAGTGTGACAGGAAACCATCACTTCTTTTCTGTTCTGACTCCGACAGAAAATTATTGATTTTAAAAATTGTTGATTTTGAAAATTATTGATCACTTTATAGAATTTCTCTCAGTTTGGGTCTCTCTGATGTTTCCTCATGATTTGGTTGAATTACGCATTTTTGGCCATAGGATCACAGACGTGATCAATACTTTTCACAGCTATGTGATGTCCGTATGGCTTTTCAGTTCTGAAGCTAACATAAACGACTTGGTTAAGGTGGTGGAGGGTGAGTATCTCCATTGTAAATTTACCTTTCTTTTCTCTTTAAAATTCATGAGCATCTTGAGGGCTAGGCTTTAATACCATCCACATAGCCTATTTCTCTTCAACGTTTTGCTAGCATTTTCTTTTGACCAAAGGTATTTAAAACTTATTGAAGGAAGGTGTAAAGCTAAAAGAAAGAATGGTTACAGTGTGACTTTTAATGAATGTTAGAAAAGAAAGAATGTGTGTATGTCAGTGAGGGAGAGAGACAGAGAAAGACAAAGGGAATATTCTCTCAGAATTTCTCTAAATGATATCACGTTGATGCTTATGTTTTAGATCAACCTGTATGCAAATGATGAACTTAATTTCTCGAGATTATATTACACCTATCCTAAATAAATGTCTAATACTTAGTTCAGCACCTAGTAAGTTACAGCAACTAAAGAGTGACTTTGCATGGCTTACATACCATGGATGTTTTAGAATGATTTACTTTCAAGTGTTAATAGAGCACACAGGGAAATATTTTTAAAAATCTCACTAGCCGATATGTAACACAATTAATCTGTTGGAATCTAACTAGAGTCACACAGTACCAGAGTCTACGTGATCAGTGACAATGTAACACACACTATATGCTATCAGGAAAATTGGGCTTCTGGATTTTCCATCTACTTCACCTCTGAGACTTGTAATCAGATGTGTAGTAGGAGTTACGGCTGCCTACAATTTAATGAGAATAAAAATAAGGGAATTACAAATGTATTTGAATATTGTTGAGAGCGCTAGAATTCTATCATCATTGGCCATAATCAACATCATGAGAGTCATACATAGGTACTGTTCTATAAAGTATTATACAGAGTAATTCATGATAGTTTGCTTACTTCATTTAGGCACTAGCCGCAATTAGAGAGGTGTACTAATTAGGGCAAAAAATGTCCATTCACAAAAATACATAATTTTGCAGAACTTAGATTTTAAAAGGTGCAAACCATGTAGTGTAATAGTTATAGCAAACAGCCTGAGAAATAGTATAAATCCAAACTATGTAAGAGATGAAAGTTTTAAAAGCTTAGTAAAAATGTATTTCTATAGCTAAACAGTAAACCTCTAACTAATCTCATCAAGCTGCTGGTTTTATAGAAGGTAAAGCTGGGGCACTGAGAATTTACCTTGCCTGTCCCCAAAGTCGCTCTCTTCCTGAATCAGCTCTGACTCTGTCAGATTTCCTGTGTCCAGTGTGATCTTCCAGTACTTTAAAAATAAACCCAAGTTGATGTGTCAGAGATGGGTGGGGGGCGAATGTTCGCTCCACATGGCAAAACAAAATAGATCCAAAGTAGTTTAGATACAGTCATCGAAAGAGGAGAAAAAGAAGGGATCCAGCATGACACTGCCCCCCTCCTTCCATCCAGCCCCTGCCCTGCACCTCTTTTCACTGGCTCCCAAACTCTTCCTCCTCCCTTCACGCAGCCCCAGAGGTCAGAAGAGCCCCTTTCTATAGTGACTAATCTCTGATGGATTCTCTTCTCTTTTTGCTCTCCCTGCTTTCCCAGAAGACATGTAAGCAATTCCATGCATGAAAACCCACTGTTTACAACTCACAAAATGCAAAATAAAAGAGAAATGATTCTACATCAAAATCCACAAGGATGCAGGAATTAAATGCTTAAAAGCAATGGAACCAGTGGTGTAGGAGAGAGCTCTGAAATGGATTGTGTCTGCCCCATTCATCATGGGACCCCCGTAACTGCGTGTAGTTCTTCCTTTGTGACAACCATTTGCCAAGCAAAGGGATGATCACTCAATCAGTTATATAAAAATTCACTACAACAGCCCGTTAGCAATCTGGAAGTCAAGTAGCTGTAGAAGTGTGTGACATACAAACTCTTACAAATGAGAAACAATGTAGGTCGGTAAGGACATCAGCATTCGGATCGAATGGGAGAAAACATTGCTGCTTATCTGACTTATTGAAAATATCTCCACTGCATGAATAACAATGCATATTAAAATGCAGTCAGGTCTGCAAAGATTTAAAATATCATATGCTCGGGAGGGTGTGAAGATACCCACACTGGTATACACTGTTAGGGGTGGGGATATAAACAGGTTGCAGCATTTTCAAACAGAAGAGAGCATTATTCAACGTGCCCTCGAAAGTACCAGATCATCTAACACAAGGTAATAGTAAAAACAGACAGGCATATATGAACATAACAGAATGGAACATAAAGATTATTAAATATGTAATGTAGCAAATGATGGCACATTCATGTACAGATTTTTTTTTAATGATGTTTCCACAGAGTTGGCAGAAAATGCTTAAAAGCAATGGAACCAGTGGTGTAGGTGGAATGTTGACGTAGGGATTATAACTGACTATAATAGGAGGTATTTCAAAGAGACGGGATTGCAGCTAATTTTTATTTCCTTCTTGAAAGTTTTCCGACTTCCTAAATTTCCTGTAATGGCCACGGGCCTTTTGTTTTGTTCTGTTCTGCTGTCCAGCAGAGAAAATGATATTGGTACCTTCGTCATCAGATGTGAAAAAGTGGCAGGACAGACAGTTGATAAAAAGAGGCCACTGGAAATAAATTCTTCTGAGAGGAGTGTTACGTGGCCTTTATGTGACTGCACAAATTCTACTGCGTGTTTCCATTTCTTTTGATGAAGGGAAGCTGGATGTAGTGATGGTGCATTGCATTATGGGAATGCTCTTCTCCAGCTTCAGAACAGACACAAAGACTTGAGGGCAGGCAGTTCCTGCCTTTACTGCTCTCCCACGCTGGCGTACAGAGCAGTGGCGCGGCCCCGGGCCACCCGCCTGACGAGTCTCTGCAGAGTCAAGGGCAGGAACAGGGCCCCGTATCCAGAAGGTATTTCGTCTGCGTTCAGACGGGCAATGGAGTTCACCATCTTTTCTTCATCTAACGGTGAATGCTCTTCTTTAAATGTTTACTTATTCATTTTGAGAGAGACAGAGAAGAGAGAGAGATTGAAAGAGTGGGAAAGAGGAAGAGAGAGAGAGACAGAGAGAGAGAATACCAAACAGGCTCTGTGCTGTCAGCTTGGGACCTGATATGGGGCTTGATCTCCAGAACTATGAGATTGTGATCTGAGCCAAAATCAGTAGTTGGACATTTAAAACTAACTGACCCACCAGGCGCCCCTGTGAATGCTATTTTGATTTAAAAAACATGAAGTAGTTCAAAATGCAAGAAAGTGTTGCAGGGGGGTCCAATCAGCAATCTAGATGATCAGCCAGGCTTCTCTAGAGAATCCAAGTCCATTGCACCTGTATAGACGTTTGCAGAGAGGGTTTATTATGAGGAATTGTCTCACACAGTTATGGAGTGTGCCAAGTCCCAAGATCTGATCTGCAGGCTAGAAGCCAGGGGTATCTGGGGGGGCAACTCCAGTCCAAAGGTGAGAGAATCATGCGCTCCAATGTCTGGGCCAGAAGATGGAAGGCTCAGCTTAAGCAGAAAGTGTGAATTCATTTCCCCACACCCTCCTGTTCTGTTCAGGCCCTCAGTGGACTGGGTGATGCCCACCAGCATTGGCGAGGGTCTTTGCTGAGGGTACTGATTTGCATTCTGATGCCCTCCAGAAGCACCCTACAGTGACCCCCTCACTGGGCTGCCTTTAGTCAATCAAGCTGACACCTAAAATTATCCACCGCAGGAGTAAAAGAGACAGTGAAGCAAAGACAGTGCAAGGAGATGGGGAGGGAGTGCCCAGATGGCTACGATGCAGACAGTGGGTCTTTAGGGCTCTGACCTTCACCTTTGCCTGCCCCCTACCCTCCAGTTACCCCACCCAGTTTCTTCTGTAACTCCTTACCATCCTTCCGTCTGCCCTTCCCCATAGCAACCACTCTACCTGGTTCAGCCAGTGACCCTTCAGCCTCTAGGGAAGCCACCAGTTGGAGGCTAGTCCCACTAGGATGTTGGCCACGATATTTTTGAATAAAAACCTTTATTCTAATGGTACCAGGGATTTGCCAGTCAAGGAAACAGGGCGAGATGGTCTGTAGACATGCAAATGAGGTGGTGATTTTGCCTGGTTTCTCCGGAACAGTACATTTTTTGCCCATTGTAATTTAAAATAACTGAAAATGGTGGCCCTTTTCCTTCCAGAAGTGTCCCTGTTTGGAGGATGAGTAGCAGGATCACCCAGGCCCCAGACCCATGAGACCTGCACTTTTAGAGATGACACTATATTTTCCTCAAATCATTGAATAGGTCATTGCATAGCCTACATCTTCAAAAGACCAGCTGGGCTATTTATCTCACGTGCTTGTTCTTGGAAACTCCAAATGTTCCTTTTCTTCATTATTTGACCTAACATTGTATGTTAGGTACAGTTACGGTTTTACGGTAACTCACAAGTCTTAGAGTCCTTTTACTGTATTTTTACCTGTCCGTGGCCATTCTTTCTGAACGTGCTGATCTCATCTACCAATGGACATATACAAAAAGGTTCACCACTCCCATCTATCCATAGCAGGCTGAGGATTCACATATATCTTTCTTTCTTAGTTTTCTCGTAACGTTTACTTATATTCAGAGAGAGAGAGAGAGCATGCACACACAGGAGGGGCAGAGAGAGAGAGAGAGAGAATCCCAAGTGGGCTCAGCACTGTCAGCATGGAGCCCAGTGTGGGGCTCAAACTCACAAACTGTGAGATCATGACCTGACTTAAACCAAGAATCGGACACTTAAGCAACTGTGTCAAGGTGCCCCTCTTTCGTTTTTAGTTTTGTGATGGTTCTTCAAGCTCCTCAGACTGGAAACTGGGACACATTCTTGATTCCTTGTTCTCTCCTTCTTCATTCTCACTTCATTCCCTCCATCCCATCTTGGACTCAAAATCACCCTGTGAAAGCTACCCCCCACCCACAACCTTTTAATTTCTGCTGTGGCCACCCCAGCCGGGTCCTGTTACTCCAGAAGAACCACTCCAAGCTCTTCCCCACTCACTCTTGTTTCGTCTCAGACACTCATGAGTGATCGTTTCCACTCACAACTGCCTTGTCACCTAGCCCCTACTCAAAAAACATCAGGGTGAAAACCAGCTTCCCTCACCTTGCTTTCAAGACTCTCTCTCACCTCTTTCTGTTTATGTCTTTGGTGTTTATTCTCATTTCTAGCAGCATGAGTCACCTCGATCAGGCTGACAAGCCCACTTTTTCTAGACTTTCTGTGCTCATTGTCACCTTGGGCGTGCCAGCTGGCAAGCCGGCTCCTGTTTGCTCTCCAAGAGAGGTTAATCCCCACTGCCTCCACAAAGGGTTTTCAGGTTACTGGAGCCTAGATTGACTTTTCTTTTTTTGTTTTTCCTGATATTCTTTGGTACCTATAATCTAACTGAGCTTTACACTAAAGTACTTATTTCTGACTGTAATCTTTTGGTATGTCTCTCATTTGGGTTTGTTTTTTGTCTTTCTTGACGAGAAGACCCTGTGGATGTATATGTTGTGGCAATGGTGATGTTGGGTTACCAGGATCAATCCTCTCTCATGTTTAGCTTCATACCTAGCTTATGGGAGGACCCAGAAGAAGAGGGCTAAGGGGACACTTGTCTAACAGGTGGGTCAAGAAAGTGACAGGTGATGGGGCACCTGCGTGGCTCAGTTGTTTGAGTGTCCAACTTTTGATTTTGGCTCAGGTCATGATCCCAGGTTCATGTGATCAAGCCCCTCATTGGGCTCCATGATGAGCATGGAGCCTGCTTAAGATTCCACCCCCCTCCCTCAATAAAAAAATAAAAAGTGACAGATGCTAATGTTATGGTTCTATCATATGTGCACTTGATGATTGATTGTGTTATCAATTCAGTTGGTCATGTCATTTTACTGAGAGTGTTCTTTGAAATTTTATCACAGTATATTGGTTTCTCTTAATAGTATTTATCAAGTCTAGTCAGAAAAGACACCAAAGTCTTCTAAATAAACACATAAAGTGTGAGTTTCCTTCCTAATGCCTCACTAATAGCTTCTGATTTAAAGGAAAGGGAAAAAAGTACTTGTGTATGTGTGTGTGCATATGTTTATGTGTGTATATGTATGTGTATATATATCATGTGTACACATATATATGTGTGTGTGTATATATATATGTATAGACAAAAATATATGTAAATGAAATATCCCTTGTCTAGCCCTTAATTCTTCATTCTTCAGGGGCTCACTGACTACAACAAACTCATCAAAGAGGGAAAAGGCCTAAAGGGAAATTCTGTAATAAGATGACACACGTTTCCTCCCTGGAGGGAAAAAAAAAAAGGATAGAAGGGTTTCCTTCTAATTTAATTAAAGTGAAATCTTTTATTAAACTATCATAGCTCCCTAATATTTTTAGAAATCTTTGCTCTGTTCATGAATCACTCCTGCACGTGGGAAAATTAAATAAGATGAAATGAAATGATAATAGTTGAGTACTTAATAGAAGTGAGGAACTATGCAGTAGTTCTAATGTTTTTTTAAATAAACTTATTTTTAGAACAGTTTTACATTTATAGAGAGATTTAGTATGGACTTCTGGTATACTCCATGTTCATTTTCCTTTGTTGTTAAGATCTTCCATTAGTAATTCATACACCAGCACCAAGGCACTATTATTAATTAAATATCATACGTTCCTCACCTTTTCTCCGATGTCCTCTCCGTCCTAGGAGCCTGTCCGGGACACCACAGTGCATCTACTCATCATGTCTCCTTGGGCAACTCTTGATTGTCACAGGTTCTTAGACTTTCCTTGCTTTTGATGATCTTCACAGTTTTGAGGACAACTTTGAAGACTGTCGGAATTCTGTAGAATGACACTCATTTGGAATTTGTCAGTTTGTCTTGTAATCCATCTGGAATAGGGGATTCGGGGAGGAAAGTCTCAGAAGTAACGTGCCGTCTCCCTGTCAGTCTGATGGATTGCTGTCGATGTTGACCTTCAGCACAGGACTGTGGTTGTGTTTGTCATGTTCCCCCAGTGTGTATTCCCTCCAGTGCGCCCCCTTCTGTAGGGCACTCTCTGAAAGCCACCCTGAACCTCAGGGAGAGGTGTTACGCTCACCTCCCCAAGGGCAAGGTGTCCACATACAGCAGTGTGGGTTCTTCTACACGAGAGATTTGTATTTCCCCTTTTTATTTATTGGAGTCAGTATGGATTGAAAGATATTTATGTTATACTTTAGATTAGAGTATAATAACTCTTTATTTTTTGCTATAATTTTGCCACCTTGGGCCTCTGGAAACTTTTCAGTTGGTCTCTGTGTTGGTCTACACGCCCCTTTGTGTCGGTGTTTGGTCTGGTTGCTTTGGACACTTCCTTTCTTTCTGGCACTGTGGATACTTCATATTCAGCTTGTATGTGCTTTGCCCCAATTGTAGAATCAGCCGTTTCTCTAAGCATCCCTGGTTCCTTTTGTTGGTGACTGAAGCCCACCTCCGGCCGTGAGGTGTGCTAGTAGAATCTTTTTAACTGGCATTTATCCGTGGCTAATAAATTGAGTTTACTAATTCATTGTGTGAAGATATAAATGTTAAAGGCAGATGCAGTGATTGCTTTTTGAGATAAACAATGGGAAACAGTTTATTGAATGCAAACATTAAACATTCTAACATCACTTTTATTGCCATTGAGACCGTTCTCACGATATCCTTTATTCCACGGAATCAGTTAAGGGAAATGGAAAGCAGATGTTATGTATTTTCACTTTAAACATGATTTTACTTTTTTGCTTAAGATTATACCTTAATGGCTAAAACTGAAACATAATTATCTCTTTATAGATTTATAGAAGACTAGAGACATTCTGTTAGTGAAATGCTAATTTCCAGCAAGTGAACTTTGAACTAAGGCAGAACTGGTTTTCCCACTGCCCCTCAGCCACTACCTTCCGGACTTACCACCAAACATTGCAGGGCCCCGTAGCCGGCGTGTGTCCCCACATTGGGGCTCAAATGCCCAACTGTGAGTAGGAACTCCTATGCTCCCAGAGTCTGTGCCACTGCAATTTAGTTATATCTCATTGGCCTTACTCTTCTGAAGTTCTCCCTTCCCTACTTGGCCTCCTCTGCTACAACTGCCTGCCAGTGCACCAGCATGAGCCGGGAACCAGGATTTGCCCTAATATGTGACAACAGTGATCTCAGACCTTTGAAAATTACACACACACATACACACACGCATACATACCTGTGCGATTTTGAAGACCATCCCATTGTAATTCTCTTACCTTTATGATATCAGAAAGAAAACAAACTCCTTTGAACAACAGGATGGTGTTTTTATGGAGAGGAGAATCCGTATTTCCAGTCCTTGAATGAAACAAGGGTGCATTGCTTTAAGCTATTTGCACGGATGCTGTCTCTTGCCAAAGGACATATCGCTTGTCTAAATATCTGAGCCTTATGTTTATTGAGATATTCCCCTTCTCTGTCTTTCCAATTTCCTTCACAAAAATCCAATGCTTAATTTCATTCAACAGAATGAAAACATGTTTAAAACAAAAAATAACAAAAAGATTATCTTGAAACCTCATGTTTAAAATCCCAAAAAAAAGATTTACATGTCAAATAAAAACTACCATAGCAATGGAGTTTTAGAAGTATGTCCTTGATGGAATCTAGAGGCGAAAGTATCTGGGTGGTCATTCCAAGAACAATCTGGACTAAAGTGTCAGTTTTGATGGTTGGAGTCAATGATTCAAATCTGACAGTTCACACAGAAACATCCTGGAAGAAGGGAGGGGCCCAGCCCGACTGGCATTTACTGTAGGTTTTAACTGTGACTGTGGGAAGCAATGGAGCAATGGTCCAAGCCTTTCATTCCTATTCAAAGTAAACAAATCAGAGAGAGAGGGAGGGAGAGAGGGTGCAAGAGAGAGGGTGAGAGAGAGACAAAGAGAGAGAGAGAGACAGAGAGAGAGAGAGAGACAGAGAGAGAGAGGCAGAGAGAGAGACTTATGTACCTATCTGATATCTTCTATGTAAGAGGCAAGATGCTCCATCAGGAATTTTGTTACAGTTCCAGGCTGGGAAGACTTCCCCAAAGGCCAACAGCTCTGGTTAGAAAGAGAATGTTAGTTCCACAAGAGAAGAGTTTTCCTCCTTTCTCCCCCTCCTCCAGACCTTAACCAGGAAGAGTTAAAAAATCTAAAGAAAACCAAAAATAGAGAAACATGAAAACAACGGAGTCTGATGACCTCGGCATTGGAATTAGCCGTGTAATTTCCAGGGATTGTGTGTAATACTGAGTGTATTTGCACTGACAGCTTTTCTTGAAGTCAAATTCACCCCCATTGTACCAGCGTTGACAATACCCATGTATTTGCTGTCTACATATAAGGGGCAATGTTTGGCTTTGAGCAAAATTGCAGAATTAAAAATAAACATGTGGATATTCTATGTATAAGTTCATTTTACACTTTCTAAAACCATTAAAAACATTTGAGTTCTTCCTGTTAACTTATCATAGCCACTGATTAAAGGGGGAAATGTCCTCACAATAGAAAGAGAATATATTTAGTAAAATTTCATGAGAGTCCTCTCAGAGCCTAGGTGTTTTCAAGTAAAATTTAAACATTTTAAATCCCCCCTCATGTTTTTCTTGGGGGCCTTGATTTAGTTTCCACATGACTAATCCTTTAAGCTAGAGACATTCCATTACACTGAATTATTATCATGATTTTTTTAAGCTGAGAAAATTCAGATTCTTCTAGAAAGCAAGATAGGAAATTGCTTTACTAAAAATGCATTTACTTTAGAAAAAAAAATTGAGAAGGAAATGGTATCTTATTATATCAACTAGGGAAATGGTGATGATAGTAGTAAGCAGGAGCTAAAAAGGGGAACATTATTTTTTCAGGTAAGATTTCTGGTTATTTTAAAGGGATGGGTAAGACCAAGAGAGACTTCATGCTCTTCTCATCTTGAAAAAACTTGTAATTGTGACTCCTTTCTCTGCCTCTTGGAGATGTAGATTTTCTTAGAAGCCTGTGGCCTTTATCAGATCAGGAATGTCTTTCTGAAGAACTTGGGGGCCATCCCTTTGAAATGTGACCATCGGGGGAGAAAGAGTCCCTGGCCGGTCTGTCTGGAAGGGGAGGGGGAGGAGGAAGGCAGGCAGCAAACGGGCTATTTCTCTGCTTTACTGGCTTGTGAACAACAGAAGTGTCCTTCACCTTCCTTAGAGGGAAGGAGGGAGGGAGGCGGTGGGGTTATAAGACCTTTGTGTTGTGGCGATGGAGCATTAGGGAGCCGGAGAAAAGCCTTTTGTAATGCATGAAGCACAATTACACACGGGTTCCCAAGTCTTGGGCACTGTTGGTGGGAATGGGAATTGGTGTGGCCGCTATGGAAAGTATAAGTGTTCCTCAAAAATTAAAACTGAACCTGCCATTGGATCCCTCGGTCCTACGTCTGGGTGTCTGTCCAAAGGAGGTGGAGACAGGATCAAGGAGGAGCTAGATCTGCATTCCCGTTGCTGCATTATTCACATTAGCCAAGATACAGAAGCAACATAAGTGTCCGTCAACCGATAAGTGGATGAAGTGTGGTACACATATGCCCACAATCACACAGACTGTAATTCAGCCAGGAGAAAGAAGACAATCCTCACAAAGAAAAGGACAACCCTGTCATTTGTGACAGCATGGATGCATGCAGAGGGTGTTATGCTAAGTGAGATACGTCAGAGATGGACAATCAGTATATGATCTCGCTTATATGTGGAATCTTGAAAGGCTAAACTCAGAGCCACATTGGTTA
This sequence comes from Paradoxurus hermaphroditus, assembly GCA_004024585.1. Lineage (NCBI taxonomy): Eukaryota > Metazoa > Chordata > Mammalia > Carnivora > Viverridae > Paradoxurus > Paradoxurus hermaphroditus. The sequence goes on from PITB01022742.1 coordinate 15,828, forward strand.
GAATGGACATTACGAGGGGGGGGGGGCAGGAAGGAGCAGCGGTATTGATCAAAGGCTGCAAACTTCCGATTGTAAGGTGGTGAGTTCTGAGGATCCAGTATATAGCGTGATGACTATAGTTAATAGGAACTGTATTATGTATTATGGTTAGTGACAACTGTATTATATACTTGAAAGTTAAGGGAGTAGATCACAGCAGAAAAGAAATGGTAACTATGGGACCAGATGGAGGTGTTAGCTAGCTATGGTCGTGAGCACTTCACTGCATATAAATGTATCAAATCAACAGGTTTTACACCTCAAACTTACACAGTGTGATATGTCAATGATATCTCAATGAAGCCATGAAAATCTTTAAAGAACTGCAGGTGCGCACACACACACATACACACACATTGTATGTAGCAGTTATTCTGTGCATCTGTGTTGTTAAAATTTCTGGTGGGGGGAAGGGTGACTAGAAAAAAGTCTTTTTTTTTAATTTTAATGTTTATTTATTTTTGAGAAAGAGAGAGACAGAGCCTGAGTCAGGGAGGGGCAGAGAGAGAGAGGGAGACACAGACTCCGAAGCAGGGTCCGGCCTCTGAGCTGTCAGCACAGAGCCTGACGCAGGGCTCGAACTCACAGATGGTGAGATAATGACCTGAGCTGAAGTCAGACACTTAGCTGACCGAGCCACCCAGGTGCCCCCCTCCCCCCCAAAAAAAAAAATCTAAAAAGGCTCCTTCAGGGGGTGAGGATGAGTTTTAACAGATTGAGTAGGGTTGACGAGGACCATCCTGGAAGATCTACCAGGTAACACACTGGAACAGTTTCCATGTATGCCTCTGTTCTCTTTGGAGCTGTCACCTGTTGTTTGTTCTGTCGAAAGGGCACACTGAGGAAGGACACTGTGGTCCCCTGGAGGCCACTGTGTGGGGACAACTGAATTCTGCCCTTCTTGTAAAAGGGGAAATAAACATTTAAAATTACAGTTTTTTTAAAGTTTGCTACTGAGATGTTAGCCGTAAGTTTTAGATGCTTGGGTTAAAGTATATGATCTCATCCCTCCTAACAGTTTTCAGACGTAACCCTTTATATTGCAGCATTTAAAAATTAGCTCTGTAACCATCGAGAGGCATGGATTTAAGTGGCCATGATGCCAATATACTGGCGTGGGAAGAAATAGCCAGTGTTGGGAAATCAAATTACAGGGCAATTTCTTTCATTTTTAAAGTTAACCAAAAAATCTCTACACATTTATTTTATTTATTTCAACTGAAAATGGATGCTTGATGGCTTTCATTCAGATGAAAAGACTAAACTACTCAGTAAAGAAAAACGGGCTACAACATTATGTAACAAAGTGGTTTTGCCTTTGAAAATCTTACCAGCCTATCTGCCATTGTGTAACTCTTCCCTCCCCCCGCCCTTATCTTTTAGTGCACGGAGAGGAGAACAAGCCAGTGATAAAAGGAAAGGAAATTGAGCCCCCTTTCTGTGCTACCATGTACACAGGTCTATCTACCTTCCACAACACGTTCAAGATCGTGTTCTCTTTCTTTTACAAATGGAAAAGCAAACACACATAAAGAGTGCTCAGAAATAAACAGTAGTGCTAGTGGCTACGTTCCTTTACAGCTATTCTTCCTCTCTGAAGCCCAGCCCAACCCTTGGATGTTGGTGGCTGCAGACCCCAACTCCGCAGAGCAAACCCCAAGCAAACCGCGGGGCTACCAGGCGGATGCATGAGAAATTCAGGGCTAAGTGTCCAATGACACATCCAGGACGAGCTAGTCCCTTCTGAAAAAAGAAGTCTCCTGCCTCTTTCTGAGAAAAGTGCCCCGTCTCCTTTCAAAGGCAAGTCTTCATCGATAGTATGGCTCATTCCCTTATGATTTCTCCTTCAATTTCTGCTTAATTTGCCGTTTGAAATTCTGCAATCCAGGCTTCACCTGCCTAGCCCCTATTGAAACTATTTATTAAATCCCCTAATATCCTTTGAAAAATATAGACTAAATGGACTTGCTCTTCACTGTTCTCATTTAAATTGAATTATCTTCTGTCATAATTCTGTTTTTGTAAAGTACTGCCTGGAATTTTAATCTGCTTCTCATTTTTGATACCAATTAAATTATCAGATTTTCTTCATGGATTCCTGAAGGACTCTATTTCAGATCCTTGCCTAGTTCTTAGTCTTCTACAGGAAAACTTTTTAAAGGAGAAAAAAAACAAAAAAGAGACAGCAGAGCGTAGAGTTAGGGACACAGAATAAAGAATTCAAGTTTTCAACTTGCATTCAGTCCCTTTTTTAGTTTATCTGGGCAAGGTGTCCAACATTCTGGACCTCAGCTTTCTCATCTGGAAAATGGACATGAACACGGTATCAAGCTCATCAGGGTGTCCTAAAATTAAAATGAGTTCGCATTTTGAAGTGCTTAGAAACACTGCCCAGTTTGCACTGTCAGTTGCAAATGACCCCAGCCACCAGATAACGTCATTACCAAAACTCTAAAAAACATGCTTATCTTGTATTATTTCTGAACATGTAGCAGTAGTTCTTTACCAATTGTGCCTTTTTCCTCTGACTTTTTGGGTAACAGATATTCTGCTGGAAACGTATTTTCTTACTTAATCCTCACAGCTCAATAATGTAAGGCGATTTTGCCCACTGTACACGTGATCAGGGTGGGGTTCAGGGTCAGTAACTATTTAATCTTCCCCAGAGTTGGAGGCAGGACAGCGGGGATGTGAGGATATCTGTCAAACACCAACAATCCGTGCTTTCTTCCATTTATGGCATTACTTTCAAGACATATTTTATTTTTACAAAAAATGCATTCAATAAATATTAATCAAACACCCACTGTCAGCCGAGCACTCTTCAAATCCCAGGAGAGATCCAGGATGATAAAAAAAAAAAGAAGAAGAATCATCCATCCCCAAAAACCTAATTCTAATTTGAAGAGACCTGTCAATACTTCAGCAGTATTAAAAATAAAATAGACCATAAACTTGGCAATCAATTTTGCAAGTAAGTGTATGATTAAGGACCAGGAGATTGGAGCAGGAAGTAAGAGCAATAAAAAAGAGCTTGTGACAGCAAGATCTTCCTGAATTTAATAAAGTATAATTATTTCATTTTAAAGATATTGTTGTAATAGAAGAGCTAGGCATTAATTTACCAGGAGGGCAGAGAAGTCGCCTTGATAACACCAAAGGCCAAAGGAACAAAGGCTAATTTGCACCTTCTCTTATGGACTTCGTTGGAAATACCTGTGCAAAAATCAGATTCAGGGAAGCTCCTGTCTACTTCATCAGGCAAACAGCCTTAGAGGAGAAAGACCACTTCTGAAGTATGATGGAGACCTTTATCTCCTAGGTGGTGTGCACTATGCTGCGTGGTTTGTTGTGTTAGATGATCTGAGGAAGCTGTGCACTATACCCAGTTTATAGAAGAGGAAGCTAGGCTTGCAGGAAAGTGAAGTCATTTGCCCCACATCCTGCTTAGACTAGAAAAACTCACCTAAAGATGCTAGTGCGTAAGCAATACGGGACTCCCAGAGAGGACTTCTAGTGGGATTTGCCTAATTAAACCTCCTGGCCGTATGTGGGATCTCGTAGGGGAGCGCCCTGCCCGCAAATGCTGGTACTTTAGCCCACCTTTAAAATTCCAGAACTGTTAGTGTTTGGGGCTGTGGTGCTTGAACTGCAGTCACGAGGAGTGTCTCTTTCTACAACAGCAGAGGTGGTGGGTTCATTGCAAGGAACAGGCGCTTACTAGGCATCTTGCCCCTTCTCCCTGGCACAGATGCCTGGAACAGAGAAGAGCAGAGCAGGTCAGGCCACACCACCCATGTTTGCAGACAGCTACACCTCAGCCCACAGTTCTAAAGGCCCCCATCAGAATCGGCCCATATGGTGGCCGTGGGATTGCCGCTTCAACATGGGTGCGCTGATTCTTGAATTAATTCATTCTTGTAGAACACCATGTTATGTCTGAAGACTAAGCTTCTTGTCAGCACAGGAGGATTCTAGCTTTCTCTTCCATTTGTGGGATGGGGAGCCATGACTGTTTACCAGTGGGTTGAGGGACCTCTTGATGGAAGATGAGGGATTCCATCTTATGTCTAAAAGGTGACTCAGCTTTAAATTCCCAGAGAAAATGGGGGTAAGCAGAACAGTTTAGTTAGTCAGCTGATGTAACATTATTATTTTCTTTTTTTTTAATTAAGTTTTTAATTTTAGTTCCAGTTAACATAGAGTGTAATATTGGTGTCAGGAGTATGATATAGTGGTTTCACATTTCCATACATCACCCAGTGCTCATCACACAAGTGCATCCTTCATCCCCATCACATATTTCACCCATTCCCCCCCCATTTCCCCTCTGGTAACCATCAGTGTATTCTCTGTAGTTATGAGTCTGTTTCTTGGTTTTCCTCTCTCTCTCTCTCCCTCCCTCCTCCTCTCCCTTTGCCCATTTTTTTTTTGTTTCTTAAATTCCACAGGTCATATATATCTTTCTCTGATAGATTTATTTCACATTTCATAATACCCTCTCACTCCACCCATGTTGTTCCAAGTGATAAGATTTAATTCTTTTTTATGGTTGAGTAATATTCCATTGTATGTATACCACATCTTCTTTATCCATTCCTCTCTGGACACTTGGGCTGTTTCCATAATGTAGCTAATATAAATAATGATGCAATAAACATAAGGGTTTATGTATCTCTTTGAGTTAATATCTTTGTATTTTTGGGTAAATACCCAGCAGTGTGATTACTGGATTATAGGTATTCTATTTTTAACTTTTGGAGGAACCTCCATACTGTTTTCCACACTGGTTGCACTAGTTTGCATTCCCATCAATAGCACATGAGTGTTTCTTTTTCTCTATATTCTCACCAACATTCGTTGTTTCTTGTGTTGTTGATTTTAGCCATTCTGAGGTGATATCTCCCTGTAGTTTTGATTTGAATTTCCCTGATGGAGAGCAATGTTGAGTACCTTTGTTGGCCTTCTGGATGTCTTCTTTCCAGAAATGTCTACTCCTGTCTTCTACTCATTTTAATTAGATCATTTGTATTTTTGGAGTTGAATTGTATAAGTTATTTTATATTTTGGATACTAATCCTTTATTGACTATGTCATTTGCAAATATTTTCTCCCATTTGGTAGGAGCTGATGCCACTTTAAACCCCATTGATAAAATTCCACTGAGAATTCTAGTGCTTATAAACACTGCACCTATAGTGACCCTGTAAAACAACCGTAATGTATCTTGCATAGAAAGACCCCTTAGAGCCCCAAAAGCCTAACACCCATCTATTGGTTGAATACTTTTTAAGAGTAAAGGAGCTTCAGAAGGTTGGGGCTCCTTTGTCCTACAGGTGAAGAGGCTCACATGGAGCTCTGGTTACATTGCTGATGGGTCATTAGAGTCCTCTGTTTGTACTGAACTGAGCCTGAAACTCTGATTTCTTGATTTCCAGCCCAGTATCCCTGCACTTATCCCTCAGTATTCCATATTTACTGCTGAATATTTCATTGTTATTCTGTTTGCATTAACTTTGCAATACGTATTTATGTATATATGTGTGTTAATAAATGAATATGTGTGTATGTGTGTGTACATGTGTCTATTAAAAACTATGGAATGGGTGTGCTAAATACATTAATATATATGTTTTCTTTAGATTATCATTTTTTTAAGTTTATTTATTTTTAGAGAGAGAGCTGAGTGCAAGCAGGGGAGGGGCACAGAGAGAAGGAGAGAGAGAGAGAATTCCAAGCAGGCTGTGCATTGTCAGCACAGAGCCTGATGCGGGGCTCAATCCCATGAGATGATGACCTGAGCCGAAATCAAGAGTCAGATGCTTAACGGACTGAGCCATCAAGGTGCCCCCATTAATATATTTTTTAATTCAGTTTTTTGTACCATCATGTTTATTGCGATCATTGGTAAAAAAACAAAACAAAACAAAACAAAAGCAAGAACTATGTTTAGAAGTCCTCATAGCATTGAAATAGATGCACTCTTACCTGATTTATAACCTGTTTATCTTCTCCTTGGCTAACAGAGCTGAATTGCAACTTAATTGCTTCTTGAAGTCACATACACTTACCTGGAGAATTATTTTAACGATTATACTACAAATATCTGACTCCTCATAACTAGAAATAATATGTAAAGAAAACAAGTCAGCAAGAAAAGGAGTTCATAAATTATTGCATAGTGCATTTGTATTCCCTACTAGTCTATTCTTTCCACCAAACATTTTCTGTAAAGGGCCAGATAGGAAAAACTTTAGATGTCTTGGCTGTATAGTCTCAGTTGCATATACTCAACGCACACAGCCACGGGGGTGCCAGGGTGGCTCAGTTGGTTAATCATCGGACTTCAGCTTAGGTTATGATCTCATGGCTGGTGAGTTCAAGCCCTGCGTTGGGCTCTGTGCTGGCACCTCAGAGCCTGGAGCCTGCTTCAGATTCTGTGTCCCCTTCTCTCTCTGTCCCTCCCCTACTCATGCTCTGACTCTCTTTCTCTCAAAAATAAGTAAACATTAAAAAAAAAAAAACACAAGTAGCGACAGATAACACATACATGCCCGAGTCCAGCATCGTTCCGCCACACTGTGCACACTGAGCTGAATTTCGTGTGTTTCGTGTGTGAATTTTCGCGTGTGAATTTCCGTGTGTTGTGTAATTGCCTTCTTTTTCTCTACAAACGTTCAGGAATGGAAAGTCATTTTTAGCTCCTCAGCCTGACAAAATTATGCAGCAGCCAGCTGATGCCGGGCAGGTCCAGTGATGGCGGCATCTACGACCCGTGATTAAAGCAAAAGTTCAATAAGATCCACAGTGGCACCCGTTTGATACTTAAACTTATAGGATAATCCTCCAGAAGATGTGCATCCTTGAATTCAGAAAAGGGCTCTATTTTATATACATAGGAAATTAGAGAATGCATTGGACTTCTGAACTACTCGGTGATCAGGGCTCCTGTCCCCCTGCTGAAAATCCCCATGTAACCTTTGACTTCCCCAAAACTTAGCTGCTCATGGCCTCCTTTGAGCAGAAGCCTATCAATAACACACGTTTGGTATGTTATATATATATAATATATTGCATTCTTACATTGGAGAAAGAACATGTTATTAAGAAAATCATGAGGAAGAGAAAATATATTTCTAGTACTTATTGACATCGATTGTATTTATCTATAAAAATCCACACGTGAGTGGATGCCTATAGTTCAACCCATGTTGTTCGAGGGCTAACTCGATATTGAAGTTGATATACATGTGCGTTCACTTTCTATTGTTATATTATATGATAGAATATACTCTATTCTGTTTGCATTATAAATTTATGTTATAAATCAAATAGACTATTCTCTATTTCTATAAAGCATATTGTGCAACTAGGTTATTTTATGCGCATGCAGCATGTTTTATGCATACGCATACATGTGCATTCATACAAGTGAAACAGCAGTTAGAATGTATTTATTGGGACAGTAATCCCATGAGAAGGGGAAGTGGAACATGCTTCTTATGCATCTTAAAATTGAGTCCCATCGGTTAGCATTATATCACTAGTAACGACTATCACTTAATTCTTAAATATATTCTCTAGTTTTTATGAATATCATAGTTATATTAACTATCATTTCATATTAAATTATGATAAATACCTAAGCTACATCATCACACCTTTCTGTTTGGACATACCATTTTGGTATTCCTTCTCCTGTCTCTCCCCACCCTCTTTTTCTTTCCTGTTCTTGATTTTTTAACATATAACCCAAAACATTGAACGTGATAATCTTTGGACCTTCTGACCACGTGAAAAAATGTCAGAATCTTATAATGAAGAAAACATAGTTATATTTAATCAGTACATCTGATATTTATTTGAATGCATTTCCTTCAAAAAAAATCCAAAGAGCCTAATATTATGCGGACCGTGCTGGTTTACAGATTTTCTTTACCAGCTGCATGTTTTCACTTTATTTAAAAATAACAGTACCGAATGGCCTTGGATGAAGCCCCTCCATGTTGTGGGAGGGGTGGTGGAGGAGAAACGGCTTGGGTTTGTCCAGATGCAATGCTTACATTTCCACGGCGAGAATTCTTATGTGCTTTTTCAAATAATTTGGGAGGCACCTGGGTGGCTCAGTCAGTTAAGCATCTCACTTTGGCTCAGGTCATGCTCTCGTGGTTTGTGGGTTTGAACCCCACATTGGGCTCACTGCTGACAGTACAGAGCCTGCTTGGTATTCTCCTCCTATCTCTCTCTCTCTTTCTCCCTCTCTCTCTCAAAATAAACAAATAAACTTAAAAAAATTATTTTAAAAACGTATCACCCTTCCTTTTGTGAAGATCACTCATATCATGAGGTGATTTCTGTATGGGATGATGTCATCACTTATTTTCTCTTTAAACACTTCTGGATCTCAGTGTTTTCTTCTTTAAATTTTTTTATTGAAAACCTATTTTTTCCAAGTTATTGAATGACCCGTCCCCATTTAATTTGCTTGTAATGAAAGGAGTTGTGGCTTTTTTTATGTTTTCCCGTATGTAGGCCTATGAAAGATATACACTGAATTTACTACTTGTAGGGTCAGACCGTCATGCATGTGTGGTTGTATAGGGACCTATGTTTAGAGATGTGAAAATGAGTTTGTTACGGGGTCCCCGAAAGAACAAAATGCAGAGTTGGGGGATTTATTGTCATATGTGTGTGGTGTCCTCAACTAAGAGGATACATTTCTCCTACTTGTGTTCCTTGATGACCTAACTTCCAGTCAGAGCTCGCGGAGCAGGTGACCTGATGCTAGCAGTCAGGTAAACTGGGTGCTATCATTATTGGATCTATACCAGGAATCCAAACACCTGCCCCACTTTGAAAGTGTTTCTAAAAGTGAAAATTATAAATAAACATTGATTTCTTTCTGAGTAGACGCGGTCATCCCATGTTCAAGAAGGTACGTGAGTGAGTCGTGATAAAGCCTAGCATCTCTGTTTAGTGCTAATGCAGCCACCGGCTTTTTTCTACAACATTCAGTGATTAAACATTCATGACTCTGATTTCCTCTCTGACATTCAAAGCCATCTATTATAATTTTAGCTCAAGCAGATGTTTGGTTTCTCGTGTAGCATGCCATTTCACTTGTTCTATTGGGAGGCTGTGTATTTCAATAGTTACGAAAGGAGAGGCTTAGTGACTACTGGAATGGATTTTCCAGCCCCAAAAAAGAGATTAAACCATCGAAATGTTCCTTGGCCTTAACACTCAGTAGTTGACTACTTTTACATATAAATACTTGCTCTAGAAGAATGTTGGTAAAATAGCAACATTCAATGGCTTCAAGATGGTAAGCTTTGTAGATGTGTTTGTAGCCATGCTGCCTGAAACGTTGCTATTGTAGTTACATCTACATAAAAAAAAATATCACCTTCACGCAAGTTTCTAGGTGAGTCAATAACAATCTGGGAGCAATGTCACCATATATTAATATACAGATGCATAGAAACGGGCATGATGCAAAAAAAAATCTAAGGTATGTGCTGAACTAGTGTCCAGGTGTTGAGAAAAAAGTGAAACAATGTATCATAGAGGGCTGATGAAGATCCCTAATATCTTCAAATGAACATTGTGTAAAAACAGCTTGCTGAACATGGTCTTTTCCCTGGCGCCGTGACTGTAACCAGATGAGCCATAATTAAGTGTGGGTCACTGAGGAGAGAAACCGCAGTTTTAATGATGGCACCATTTATATGCCAGCAAATAAGTAAATCAAATGTGCAGTGTGAAGGATAGACTGGAAATCTGTACGAGTCCAACTAAAATCCCGGTTCACTGAGAAAATACTTTTGTGTTTCTGATTTTGTATTTGGGGAGAAAACAAAATACAAGTAATTTCAGGTGCATTTTAGCTGTTTATCCCGCATCAGGGCGCAGCCAATCTCCTTCTAGCCTTTGTTGCCCTTCCCCAGGACTCACGCTTAGAGGACATTCACATTTTTGTTTTCTCCCTTTGGCTTATTTAGCTTGAGTTTTCCCCTTTTTTATTGTTTGCTTCTAGAATTCAGAACAAGTTTCAACCTATAGTCTATGGATCTCAAAACACGATGTTTCCTAATAGAGGAAAGGATATCTTAAATTGTTAAAAAGACTTCCACGTTAGTAAACGTCATACTGAGCCTGTCTTTCCTTCTAGTTGACGATTCGTGCATTTCAAAGCATTCTTCCACAGCCTTCACTCGTGATCCGTCAGATTTCTTAGGGAAGGTGAGATTTTATATGATGATCTCATAGTCAGTGGATACATTTGACCTTTGTCGATTAGAGAATCTAAATTACTTCTAATAAAACTTAACTGGAGTTGATATCTGTTCTTTTAATTGTTACTACCACCTAATATGACTTCGGAAATAAATGTCCTCAAGAAATTAATTACTGTCTCCTTAATTTTGTCTCCAGATACTTGCTAACATCACCATAACTTACTCTATAACTCATCACCTATATTTTAAAATATTCTGCCTAATTCTTCCTTGAACCATTTCTAAGGTAGGTTTGACTGACAGGCTACACAAAACAAAGAGAAACAGGTACCTTCTTATTTAAGCCCATTTTAATCCTTTTGAATATGACCACATCAACCACGTTTATGTCTCAATAGTGTGGATCTACCCATGGTTCCCACCAAATGCTGTGAGATAAATCTCAGAAGCCAAGTGTTATATTTTTATTCTTGACTGGAAAACTTGGAAGTTATAAGCCTCTATTAATTGCTTTTATAGAAAAATTGTAACATTAATTTAATACCTTTTTATCTGTGTCACTCTGGGCAAATATTTTTAAATCTTTGTTAGGTGTATGCAAAATTAGGGGATTATGTAGATGACTTCTGTGTTCCTCTCCAGGCAGCAAATTCATGTCTCTCGAGACTCAAAGTGTCCAAGAATATGTTCTTGGAAATATTTCCTATTTTGTAATACTTTTAGAATT